>JAQIXP010002504.1:0-14951 GCA_034700285.1 Proteroiulus fuscus
TTCACCCGTTCTTGAGTGGTTTCAGTTTAAAGAAGACGAATTTAACATGGAAATTCCCATAGAGGCATGCTCTAAAAGTGTGGACAGCCCCCTTAATTCAATCAGGGCAAACGGGAGTCTGTATTCTTTTCAAAGTGGAGGGATGCCTACTTTTTATCTGGTTAGTTATTTATAGATAAATTTATGCTAGTATTTGACTACTGTCATTTAAACGAGCTTCATTTATTGTCTTAATTCAATTAAGGTTCAGCACGAATTAATGTTGTTGAATGGTTTAAATAGAAAGTCATTCACTTAATCCCCAAACTAATAACTTCATTCATTATAGAGGCGAAGGAAATGGAAGATAATATTGAAGATAGTGAGCCAAAATGGGGAGGATGGGGTGAAAGGGGGGCAACTGGTGTATGAGAATTTCAGAAACAGATAAATTGATCAAAAGTGAATACTGGGCTGGGCACAGTTCTTCAAACCCAGGCATCTGACCACCGGGTGAAATATGCAATCTCAGTCATTTACCATAATTTACAACATGCAAGATCAATGAATTCAAGTGCATCAGGTTATAATGTATGCTCAAAATTCTTAACTGAAGCAGTTTTTATTATAAACGCATCCAGATTGTTAGAGTACTCTTTTGACATAAGATTTAAGCAACTTATAGATTTATGCTAACTCACCAAATTCCTCAAATTACTAACTGCCGGTCCAAAGAGGCTAATGTTGCATGTAATCTCTGTCAAGGTCAACATCAGTTCACAATCTGAGCATACATGACAGCCAGAATCATAAAACCAATGACTTAATTCCCCACATAAAACTGGCTAACAGAAGTTTGCAGAACTGGTTAATCATGCTTTTCTGCAGATAATTGCTTTTCAATTTCTGCAAGATTTTTGCTAAAAATATTTACATGACTGATAATTTAAACTTGCATTTCCAAGGCTGCAATGTGACATTGCACACACCTCAGACGTCTTTGGCCCAGTCAATCCAGTCCCCAATGCTTACAAAAGTTTGCAGTCCAAATACTTTCAAGAGTCTGACCAAATTAGTTCTAAAGTTTAATAAACATTGATAAAATTAACAAAATTCTATCAACAAATTAACTTGAATTGATTAATTGAAGATATCAGTAGAATTAGTTTTGCACTTTCGATTAAAATAAAATATCAATCACCAATGAAATTAAACGTTAATTTCTTTCTTATTGAAAAACCAATAATAACAATACTTCAAAGGACTGCATGTAGATCGATGATCTAATGCAAAATCTCATATATATATATATTGACAAAGCAATGCGATTTTATATTTCCCTAAATTTTAGAAATTATTTATTCTGTCATTTAGCATTTTTTAACAAATATAATCTATTTCAAAAATTTTATCAGACATATTCTACGTGTATATGTAAACTGTTTTCTTTAGAAATCATAATAATTTCTACAGAATTACACCTGAAATATTTGGTCCAGTTTTTGCAGATTATTTTTGTATGCACTGCAAGTGTTAATATGCAACAGAGGGAGAAAATAAATATAGCCATTGTGAGTTATAAAATGGAATCCTTTAATTGTGGTTAACAAAAATTTGATGCAAAACAAATGTATTGTGAAACTTGTTTTCAATACTATGAAGTGCCATAAGTAGCAAATCTGAAAGGAAGGAGTGGGGATAAAAATGAATTTTTTTATTTATTTTTACCCATCAAAAAAGCTTTACAGTTTTCATCTGTGCAACACTAAATACTGGGTCTGTGGTAGGTTTCCAGACTTTTGCCACTCGTTAATCTTCTGTTTACAGGAAAGAGAAGAAAGCAGTGAAAGTTTCATATGATGCTAAAGTGCTATACTTCCCACATTTTTGCAAAAAAAACTTAAAAAAAAGCCTTCAAACTCAAAACTATATACCACCAGCTAGGAGTGTCTGATAGATAACCAACCCGTTTAGTTTGCTCCTTCATTGCCAAATACTAAGACCCAATGACACTCATCTGCCCATTCACAGTTCTAGTTAGGCCCTACTTAAAAACATTCAGTGGATCTAGTACATGTACCTATACAACATTTCGTCATTTGGACATCCAAACTTCGCTAAAAACATAATTTTTTTTCACTTTCCAGACAAATCCTACACTTCCATAATGATTAACAACTTAACTTTCTTTTCCTCTCCTGGAAGAAAAAATATGCAGTAATGCAAACAAGCTAACCTGTACAGACTACATGTATTGATAATCCAAAACAGAACTACAGGTGCACAACTTACTCGTAAATGATTACACAGTTACGTTCTCAGCAGTAACATATGCATGCTTAAAATATAAACTAAGACTTCCTAAGGTTTCACAAAATTTATTTCTGTGCAACTACGATATCGCAGTCAAATTTATTTTCCCAAAAACAAAACTGCTTTCATATTGATATAAAAGAATCCTATTGAAAACATTTTCTTTCATAAGTATATGCAATCTATCATCAAAATAGACCCAACATGTTTTCTTTGAACTTCTCAACCAGGACCTTGAAAAAGTTTTCAGTGGTGCACAACATCACTCATTAATGCAATTCATTAAAATCAAAAGTTCATTTTGCAAGCACCACGTCCCTAGAAGGGTAGTGTCCGTCCTATTCAAGTATACCCGCAGTAAGACATTTAAGAAAAATATCTTAATCTAATGTTGGCTTTCATCCAATTAATAAATAATGCATTTCAATGTCAATTGAAACAGGGTCGGTCAAAACCTCCCTTATCAGCTTAGCATTTCAAGTCAACCATAAACATTAATGAATATTAATAGCGATTTTTCGCCCTGAAAAATGGCACATTGAAAACACGCGGAAATCTACACTAATGGAAGCAATAATAAAAGAGTTGTTTCTTATCTTACCAATGGTGAATTGATTTTGGAGGTCTGTGTTTCGGCCTCACTCGTTTGCCTTGAGTGTGAAAGGCACGGTAATGTAAGTCCACTACGTAGGGCCCTCATGGTCCCTGGGTTGTCCGGAACACTTAGCTCAACTTCTGGGGAAGTGTCCGACGTGTTATTCCCGCTTTTGAATTTTCCGGCTATTCCACTATTATTGATCTGATTATTGACACCGTATGACGAAGGTGATTCGTCCGAATCTTGGCAATAAATCACGCCACCACCTTGAGCAACGTGAAAACTGGGTGTACATCCCATGCCTACTTTGGCCCACCTTGCACCAAACTCAACGAAACTGGGAACCAGACGAGAAATAAGTCCCTGGTATGCATGTTCCACTTTAATCCAACGTGATTTATATTACCAAGAGATAAAAATTACGGAATCATTACGACAGTCAAAATTATCCGCTCCCCAACTCATCATCCAAACAGCTCTCATAAATATTCCATAAAATTCACGTAAAAAAGAGGGAATCCTCGGAAGTCAGGCAAAAAAATAAAAACAATTATGTCATAAAGACGTCTGAACAAAACACAGAATTGATATATACTCCCGTTTAAAGTGATAATCGCATTATCGTTGCCCAATATGTTTTTGTTGTTTGGTTTTTGTTTCTCGTAATTTCCAACTACTTCATATTTGGGAAGTTACGTCTCATCCAATGCCAAAATGATAAGATAAAAAGGGGAGCAAAGTATAGGAGAATTAACCGGAGAAGGAAAAAAAAATCATATTTCGGTTTCATTTACTAAAGAGTATGAAAAACAATTTTTGGCACTGACTTTTCTTTGCCTTACCACAGTTTAAAAAAAAACTGAAATATGCACGAAAAAAAAAAACCACAACCAAGAATAACTTACGTCGTTGGGCATTGGGGACTCCCACGGAAGACACATAAATCCACGATGCACATTTTTAAACCAAAGAAAAAAATTGCAGTAGAAATAGAGTATCACAGCACACAAATTCCGTAGCATAAAATTCACCACAACAACACCTCGCTGCCGTTACCATTGTTGCATACCAAATTGCTTTATCAATTGCCATTATTGGCTGAGCGTATCGCTAAATGTGACAGTGGCCATCGGCCTTGTTTGTCAAAAAAAAACTTTCTTATCTCTTTAATTCAATAATTGTCGATATTTTTGACGTCACCATATTCACGACCTACGAGTTTTCCATTCGTAAGTGCAGAAAAATAAGGCCAGATTATAGACAATTTTAATTCCAATCATGGTGATCAATTCATATAGTCAGCCTATAAAAAGCAAATGGATTTATAAGTCCAATATCACATATCGATATTCATTCCCACGTGCTGATCTCAAGTGTTAACTAGGTCACTTAAAAAAAAAGCTGAAGAAGCACGTTTTTGTGCTGAAATGAGAAGAGGATGTTGCCTCTGATGTTGCTGGCGTTATTTTGGATTTCAGCTTTTTGAGCATCTGAGCATTGGAGTGAGGATGCTGGTGGCGTTGCTGTTGCTAAGCAACTGGCGTGGCATCGCCATTGCAGCTCAATTTGCACGCTCATCAACCCCACCAATGGTATTGATTCAATACACACACACAAACTCAACTCAGAGCCCATTTTTACTTTCTACCCCCCATCCCCCCACGTTTCCAGTCCTATTTATATATATTAAACTGGAGAAGTGACATTTGATCCCTAATTGAAATCGTGCTTAATTGCGCACATTCTCAATAACGTTGAATTCAGGAAGTCGGTAAATTGACACCTCAGAGACAATTTTTAGGGAGTTTAGTTTAGTGAAAGTCAAGCCACATGCACCAGCAGGTTACCAGTGTTTAAAGCAATTTGCCCAACATGTCTTTTTAAAAATATTTTCCTCATTTTCCTTAAAATTGGGGGACCCTGTAATAGTACTGAGTGTTAATTTTTTTTAATAATTTCTATTTAATTTTTATTTTTCTATCTGTAATGCCTCATAAGGAATGCATATTTTGGGAGCATTTCTTGGATGAAACATATATATAATTACTGTCATACTGATAACTAATAACTCCTGTATATTTCAATACATATTTCAATACACCTCAATGGCAAGTATTTTTTCCCACCTCACGAAAGTGAGACTCTACATTACAAGACTGCTACGAACCTATACAGGCTCTTGGACTTATTAGATAGGTTCAGTGCTCAAAAATGTGAACAACATCCATCACTATGAAAACTCAACAGAACCTATATATTGACTCTATAGGAAATAAGTTCAAACCATCGAGTCTTTACCATTATGGACCTCCAGGATGGCCCATTCTGCTCTGCTCATTTAAAGTTGCGCGTTGGACAGTGGTCAGTCTCAAATAGTCGCAAGTGTAACTGTTATACTTGGCCATCTCTCCAGGACTCCACTAACAACGTGACCATCCGCTAGTCTTTTACTATAGCGTGGAACGACCCCGTATTTTGGAAAATTGGTTGAGACATTACTGGCATTAACTTGTACATAAAAATGGTCAGAAATTATTTGTTGTTATTTGTATATAGTTGAGTATTATTATTAGTTTGTACGGAGCTGTATTTCATACCAACTATCTCTCCCACATCACAAAGGGCAAGATAATACAGCTATTAAAGTCCAGCAGAGATGGTCGAACTACCCCAGATACC
Source organism: Proteroiulus fuscus (assembly GCA_034700285.1). Taxonomy (NCBI): domain Eukaryota; kingdom Metazoa; phylum Arthropoda; class Diplopoda; order Julida; family Blaniulidae; genus Proteroiulus; species Proteroiulus fuscus. The sequence goes on from JAQIXP010002504.1 coordinate 5,570, forward strand.
CTTTACAACCACGTGAGCTGCCATCATGCCATCGATGAAAATTTCAACCGAAAAAATGCAGGACCCTGAAAAAAAATACAGAAATTCTAGATTAAAATATAAAATATACCATCAGTTTGCTATAATAATAGTTGTCTTATCTACAATTTTTGAAGAATTAATTTATATTGTACCCTGACTGAACGGTTTCAACAATTTCAAAAACATGCTGGTCTGCCATTATCTAGTGACAATCTAGACCTAAATAAGTATAAGCTTCTCTGGCAACCTAGACCATTAAGGTCAAGACCTCACTCAATTCCCCCAAAATCTGCCATCAAAAATGCACTTCAAAGGCCTCCAATTGAACTCTGCAATTTGTAACTTTTCAGATCTATGTGATTAATAAGATCATTCCCAAATCCTCCATTCCAGTATAACGCAATAAATGACTATCAAATTGGTCTCACCATGCAGTTAGCCAGAAAGAACCTGTTGAGTTTTCATTCCACTTTTTTTTTAAAATAGCATGTCTACAAAACCGATAAAGGCAGTATTTTCTACAATTTCATGAATTTTCCATTGTGTGTGTGTTTAATTATACGTTTTAAATGTGACTAAGCTACCAGCCCGTACAAACGGTGTATTACTTGCAAGATAGTCTAAAACTACTTTAAAGTATATAGGCCTACACAATTTATACAAATTTGAAGAGAAATGGTTTAGATTCTAGATTAAAATCCAAAAGGGAAGAAACTAAACCAAAGCATATAGTATATTGGGACCTAATTAAGGTAGACCAGAATTATATTACGATCCTCAAACACAAATTATAATGTTACAATAATGTACAAAATAAAAACAAAATGGCGGACTGCTAATACTAAGCCAATAATTAATAGGTAAACTTTAAATTGAACATATTTTCTACATAAATTTAACCTATAAACCTTAACTGCAAACATGTCATGTCCAGTTAATTGACGACAACTACCAAAATGCAGTAGCTGGTATAAAAATTGCCAAGTTTGAAAGTATTTTTATGACGAAAATTTGGCCTATTGCGAGCGCAACTGCTGACGTCATAAGGTAGTTGCCTTAGTAACAAAATACGGTGAATGTGAACTTACTTTCGACCTCCCTTTAATCCATGGATTCAAGAGTAATGCCCACAAAAATCGACTGAACTTTCATTGTATAGCAATAATTTCATTAATGAATTTTATCATTGCATACATAAAATATTAATTAAAAAGGCAAACCAGAAAAAAATTTCTTTGCAAAATGTTCATTTTTATCGCAACATTAACCATAGAATAACATCAAATAATTTTTAAAAAAATATATACGTAGGCGGGTAGAATAAGAAAAAAACTACTGCATATCAATTTAAATTTTAATATCCCCATACGAATTGTAATTTCATATTTATTAAAGGTTTCCATTTCAAACATAATTGAATAAAATGTTATACACATCTTTAAGGTACTTCGCATAAGAGGCAAAACTGAATTATTAAATTTTTCTATTGTGACATTTATTTCATTCCTTTCTTATTGTCGTCTGAATAGGCCAGACCATCTGCATGCATATTACAAATTAATTAAGTGTTGCTATTGAATAATATTGGTCGCCAGCATTTTAACTGTAGAAAAATAATGACATATATAGGCCTAGGTAAGAGCACTTTCAGACAAAATATACTACATTTTTTTAATTGCTACATGCAAGACATTTATTCTGATGGAAACGTCCGTTATAAATTGCATACATTTTCAAGTATTATTTGCACTTTTTACAACACTGACTCCTTTAATGTGTTGCCAGGAAATTAACTCAAAATATGCATTTAACAAGGGTGAGTAGATGTAATAAGAAATTGCTGTAACTTCATACATGTAAAATGTAATTATTTCCCCATGTGTTACTACTTGCTTTTCCAGTTTAAATGGTTAGTTTTAATTATTTTTCTTTTTATTTCCATTCAGAGGGATATAATGTCTAAAAACATTAGTAGAAATTTATTGCTTTTTATATATTAACAGCACGTTGTGGCTTAATAACTTGTTAACATAAATAACTTCCGAAACTAAAAATATATAAACGTAATTAGTGTAAACTGCATGTTGGGTTTGTGTAAGAATTTGTTGTTCTTGCTTAATGGGAATCTAAGAAAATATTCAAATTAAGAGAAAAAGCTTTTATGGTAGGCCGATTTTAAACATTTATTTCGTTAATGTTCCTATACCAATTAATGAATTGATATATGCACCAGAAATCTCATCAGTTGCTGACATCTATCAACAAAACATTGGCAAAGTAAACAAAGATTATGTGCTCAGGAATTCACACTTGGGTGTCAATGTTTACCCTAATTTCAATATAATTCTTGCGTGTGTTGCCGACCTTCTTGTATATTGGGAAAGAAGAGAAGTCACAATACTAACAGATGATGCCTACTTTGCATCAGGTGAGTTATTTATAGCTAAATTTATAGGAGTATTTAAGACTTGTGCAATTTAAACGAGCTTCATTTATTGTCTTAATTAAGGTTCAGCACGAATTAATGTTGTTGAATGGTTTAAATCGAAAGGCATTCATTTAATCCCCAAACTAATAACTTCATTAGAGGCAAAGGAAATGGAGGATATTATCGAAATAATGAGCAAGAACAGACATTTCATCCTTTTATGTAAAACAAACATCACTGCTCAGCTAATCAACATGGTAAAAAATTCACAATTTTTCACCGGTTAATTACCCTATTTATATATAGGAACAAGCCATGAGCAAATTAAATAATGCAGTCTCTATTTATATGCCATTTATTACTGAACAGCACAATAATGGTGCAGGGAAAATACAGTTCTAAATATCTGTAAATACACGAGTGAATGTATATACACTTCTCCCCTTTTGTTGGCTGATGAGGTTAAATAGAGCACAACAAATGCATGGAATTATTATTGAAATAAATTCAAAAAGTGAAAGTATTTTGAATTTCCAAATGAATATACATTGCAGGGTGAGTTAAAATCTTGAAAACCATAGAAAGTATAGATTTATATTTTATTGTTCTTGTTCTAATTCAATAAACCAATTCGGTATTCCCCAAATTTTCTTGAGCAGCTTTCTCTTCCCTGAATTTTCAGATTAGTATATTAACCCTGTTATAATCCCGATCGGACTTTTCGTTATTAATACTAAAACAATCATTTTTCTTTACTATAATATATTTGTAAATTTGAAGGGAAGCAGAAATACCTCGAATTCAATCGTTAGAAGTTGGATTGTTGTGAATTCAATGACCCCAAAAGCATTGGAAAGTTTATCGCCTATTGAAGATCAGATTGTCCTTGTTTCTCTAGCAAATATTGAGGTAAATAATTTGAAAAACCTTGAGTAAAAGTTCTGCTTTGGAGAAATCCAGATAGAACTGGAGGGAAAAGCCCCCTAATACCTCGAGTCAACTTATTTTGTATCTTTATTTTCAGACTTTTGTATATGAGCACCTGTTAAATCGTGAAATAAATTTATTTCATATTTTTTTCGTTGATGAAACCAATACATGGGACATGATTAAGTTTGCAATTTGGTCTGCAAACAAACGACTGGGCTTATTGTCAGATTTTGATAAACAAGATAAGGGGTCCAAAATGAAAGGCCAAACCATGAGAGCAGTCAATATTCTCGGTGTAAGATATAATTTGCAAAATTAAAAATATTTTAGTGATTGTGTGATCTTCAAATGTAAAACTAACTGTCGATTCACTCACTCAATTACGCTGAAGGTTATTACATCAGCTATATCGGTATAGAAACTTTTTTTAACTCAAATATAGTTGGCATCAAATAAATAAGCAGCATTTTGTCTAGTAATATAAATGCGGTCATTTTTAACTGCAAACTAGCGTTATAGATAGCTGCAAAATTAATAGGATTTTAACAAGCGTAACTTAATAACAATTCAGAGTAATAAAATTAGTTTAAAAAAAAACAAATATGAAAAAAATTAAAATACAAATGGGCAATGTATATATTTTACATCAATATAAAGTATCAATATAAATGTACATTGTGAATAAAAAGTCCCATATATTCATAAAAAATGCAAAGCATTTTTAGAGATTGATGATTAGAATAGTTGTGGTGAATTGCATTTTGATGAAGTCAATTCTCGTAAATGTTAATCCAGCGGCATAGCAAGGGTATAAGGGGCCCGGGGCGGGTACCCAAGCAGAGGCCCCTAAAATTCTTGTAAATTATTGCACTTATTGAAAAAGTGAAAAAAATGGCGCTGCAGGCGGCTTTTTTTACCCAAAAACACTCAAAAAATGGGCTAAAAATTACCTTAAGGTCTATTTATTCGAGGGTGGGCATCAAAATTTGGGGCCCCCTTAAAGTGGGGGCCCGGGGCGGCCCTCCCCCCGCCCCCCCTTGCTACGCCACTGTGTTAATCCAAATGTGATTATGCTTGTTTTCGGCTAAACATCTATCTCCATAAATTCCTATTTGTCCATATTCATTTGGGGGTTTCGGAATAAATTTTAACCCTACGTCCTTTCCTACATCTCAGGTTTTGACCAAATTTTTAAATCCTCCCTCCCCTGTTAAAACTACGTCTAAAATGACCAAAATATATCAATGCAATCAGACGTAGCTATGTACAGTAGCTGCATAACAACTATGAAAATACCGATATTAAAAGTAAGCACCAAGCTCGTTGCATTTTGTATTTTTTGTGGTATTTATGAGTGTTATATAATTTAGCAGTTTTAATTTATAAATTCTGAAATGAGTGCAGTTTTCCTCAAAAACAAATCAAAGTACCAAACTGTTATATACAAAAATAATTCTCTCTTCTTAATCCACTGATGCCCAAAACAAATTTTTATAAAAAAATTGCATTTCCAAAAAAGGTTTTTATACCTTCACCTAATATATTATAATATATTTTCATCCTATTCAGAAAATGATGGAAGATGGTGGAACATGTGCCATAAAACATGGTCATGTACTTCACTTGTTATCCGAGCATCTAAATTTCAAGTAAATCATGACTATTTGCGTATCTCTTATAATAATTTCAATATAATTAATTATTATTAACATTTTAAAATAAACTAATAAATGCAAATTGACTAACAGATATAAATGTGTTATTCCAATGGAGCGTGTTTACGGTGCAGAAACCAATGGAACATTCAATGGCGTTATTGGAATGCTTCAAACTGGGGTACAATATCCTTTATATAGTCTGTCATGCACTATCAAAAGGAACAGTCTCACCTTGTATCAAGCCATTAGATGTTTAAATTATGGACAAACAATAGTTGGGAAGGGCATTGATATTAATATTTTCAGCAGATTTACCATTATAAAGAAATCACGTTTCCAAAAGGCATTGGCATAAAACATATTGTCTTGAAGCAAAATTCAAGCTGTTTGCAAATCACTATTTATTGAATGATAAAACCAATTAACATTTCCATTTTTATACCTTTCCTCGTTTTTATTTTCGTAATTATACCAGGTTATTCATAAGTAACTGAACATAGAACCCCTGAAACATGGCTTTCCCCATGGATAGTGTGTTGCGCAGGGCCGTAACTACCGGTGGTGCAGGGGGTGCTGGTGCAGGGGGTGAAAGTGCACCCCCAACTTGCTCTACATGGGGCGCCAAAATCTGAATTTCAAAGGGAAAAATTTTTAAAGTATGTTCAGTTGTTTGTCGGACGTTTTCTTGGGGGTGTGATACATGGATGGAAAGCTCATGGATAAGAAAGTCCAAAGGTATTCATGCCATTAGTTTCAACATGCGCTCCTGTGTTTTTCTGTGCAACCACCTTACAGGGATAATGGGTATAAAATAGGGCTGGGATTCCCAAACGATTTCTGTCATGCAAACCTTTAGAGGACACTTTTTCAGGTAACAAACTATCCTTTATTAAATTTTATGTGGGGAAAGCTATTTGCATGTGCATATAGGTAAAAATAGCAAAATACATAACTTATATTTTTCGTTGGTTTTTAAGTTTATTTTTGTGTGACACCTTGCCATGTATATTCAAAACAAAGGGGGAAATTCACAAATACCAAATAAAAATTTAATAAACGATGCATGGCTACATGTTAGTAAGACAAAAATACTTGCTGTTATTATTGTCATTCCCTAAGATATGAGTAATACTGCAGGAGTATTTTTCAAATTTTTCCTTACAAAATGTATGGGAATATTTTAGGCTTTTTTTCAAAATACACGCATAGGCCCTATCTTGGAAAATTTTACCTACAATATAAGAATATTATAGGAATTTTTTCCAAAGTCCGGAATAAGAATATTACAGCATTTTTCACCAAAAAATGTAATAATGTCACGAATTAGTTTTAGTTTTATTCCAAATCTCTTTTTAAAATTGATCTTTTTGAACTTTTTTTGCGGAACTCCAATATAAGTTTCTGCGGAACTCAAGTTTGGGAACCATTGGGAACCTAACCTAACCTAAGTTAATGTAAGGAAGCGTGGAAAACCAACTAAACTCCTACCAAATTGAGACCCATCAAATAATATGTAAGAAACAATTTCAGCATAATTTCTTCGCCAAAATGTTTAATTGCACCCCCTGGCAAAAAACCTAGTTACGGCCCTGGTGTTGCGGGGAAAGCTATGTTTCAGGAGATTATTTTACAAATTATTTCTAAATAAATAAAAATAAAACCTTATATTAAAATGTTTTACATGATACAGATACCATTTTTAACTAATACGATATTCTGTGAAAATTATTGAAACTATTTGTAAACTGACCACTTAAACATAAAACATAGCTTTCCTTACAACATACCAGCCACGAGGAAAGCTACGTTTTAGAGTTCTATGATCAGTTACTTTTGAATAATCCGGTACAAATAAATTGTTACAAGTTGAGACTGTTCCTTCAATGTACCTGGTATGCCATATACAACACATTCCATGGTATGCTGTTCCAATTCTTCAATGCACTTTCTTGCTATAACAATCCATTCAAATAGTACATTTAAATTAAAGGAAATTTTCACACCAAAACTTTGTTTAATTTTTAGTTATGAATTTTACTGGAAAAACCAACATACTTATCACAAAATTTAATGCTATCAACGATGTATTTCTTGAGTTATAATTAACAATAACTATACTTAATCTGTGGTGTCTGCACTCAAGATCGAAAAACGCTTGTACGTTAACATATTTGACAATGTCATTTTTGGAACGCTTTTCCTTTTAATCATAAGCCCTGTGCCTGCATGGTACAACATGTAAAAAAGCACAAGAGATAAGAGATTCAGGTATAGCAGTCTGCTAATTGATATCAGCAATAATTTTGCTACAAAACATCATTATTTTGCATACAGATTTCAACTATGAAGTTTTGAAGTGAAAGTCTTTTAAGCAGGACATAGTGTTAATGTGCTTGTTTGTCATTTCAGGAAGGTGACGTTAGTCTCACAGCACTTTTTATGCTAGCCAATCGAATAAGAGTTGTTCGATACATTTCTCCAATATCCGTTAGTACAATGAGTATGTGGTACCGTCCAGCCAATGGAACAGTATCACCAATAGCTCACATCTTAGCTTTCTCGTGGGCAACTTGGACATTAGCTGCTCTATCAGTTCTCACAATGATTATGATCTTAGCATTTGCCTTCATCGCAATCAATGATGTAAAATCGAATACACCTTCAACGAAGGACAATTCAATATTGAAATGGATTATAACTGGAGAAATGCTTCTCGACAGTAAGTCAATTGAAATCGTTCAGCTTCAAGACCTAAATAGGGAATTTGGAAATTAACAGAGAAAAGTTTTCTTTTTTATCCTGCAACTAAATGCTTGAATGTTTATCAACAAAATACATTTTTCAAGTTTCACAAAGGGGGTGCCCATAAATTGTGTGTGCAATTAGGGAATGAAGGAATGGCATTGGACATCTGCATGCAGCCTTCCTCCTCCTCTCCCCCCCCCCTTAATTTAATCTTTACCAAAAAACAGGTTACACTTTTCAAGACTTCTAAGACCTTACTGTTGCTGGTCAGATTTTTGATTAATTCTGTGGATAAAATATCTAACATTCTAGTCCTATGCATGTTTTTAATTCAGGGTCACCCTTCTTCCCATTAAATGTAAAACTGTCATTCCCCCCTTATCCCCTCAACCTATCCTAGTGAATTGTGCCCAGTCCCTAGGATTTTGCAGGAATGGGTTGGAACCAACGTAGTTATATAGAATGTATACTAGCACCAGGTTCCAACACATCACCTAGATAAATATGCTAATGGGAAAACATTATAGGCCTGGCTACTGTAAGGTCATTAGACAACTAACATTAATTTTAGGACAATCAGCACAAATTAATTACTAACTGATGTTTATTTTTTTAGTTTTGAACATAATGCCGGGTACATCCAACAAGTTTTTAACCGGAATATTTTACGTGTGGGTTTTGATGATGTTTTCCCATTACACTTCGGTATTAAACTCGTTTCTTGTCTACAAGAACCAGGAAACTTTGTTTTCATTCTTGGAGGATATTGTACATGTGGGAAAAGACTACAGAGTACTGCTTCTAAGAGGAGCAATTTTGCATAATTATTTCATGGTGAGAAAAGTCATAATATTTGTTCCAAACTCCTCTCTGATCAACATATATTCATGCTGTAGAAATTTAAGGTTAGGTAAAATTGGTTGGTAACATTTTTGTTATTATGTATTTCACAGACTTCAGATTTGGATCTTCACCAACAACTTTTACAACTTGTTACAAAAAATCCACAAAATCTGCTTGCAGATTATTCCAAAGTAGAAGATTTTCTCTGCAACGAAAAGGCTGTATTTCTCGAATTGAATTACCGTGTGGACGTCATGTTGAGTAACACAGCCAAAGTGTGCTACCTGGTAAACAAGCCTCAAACTCACTTTCAACAATGGGAACTTACCGCATTTAGGAAAGACCTTCCATATGAAAACATATTCAAATCTCAGTAAGTCCAGTATACATGCATGGTTAACAGGGCCATATTTCTCATTAGGCTGGACTAGGACCAGGGGCGGTGGCGGATCCGAGGGGGAACCATGTAATCCCTTCTGCAATTATTGCAACAAATCGAATCAGGGTGTATGGTCGTCTGGAAAACCCGGAAATGCCAGGGCAATCACTATTGTTTGGAAATATCAGTATATAGCAGTATATTGTCTGGAAATGTTATGGAAATTTATTCTGAATCTGGAAAATTGAAATTGCTTTGCAGTTTGGCTTTTTGTCTCTGTTAAGTACCACTACCAGTCTGCATTTTTTTGTGATTTTTAGGATGCATGTTGCACTTTCATTCTGCCTAAGCAATTTCTTTTTAGAAATGGTTTCTGAT
>JAQIXP010002505.1:0-14949 GCA_034700285.1 Proteroiulus fuscus
TAAATTTAATTGTCCTTCATAAAAAATCAAACCCCGTCAATTTATGTTTAGCCATTATCGATTAATATGTACCGGTACTTAACATGGAGATTCCCATAGGAGCATGCATTTTTTAAAAGTGTGGACAGCCCCCTTAAAAGTGAAAAATGTACAAATTATCATTAACGGATACAGGGGGCGGGGGCGAGAATAAGGGAAACTGCCCCCCCCCCTTCAAATTATGTTTTAAAAATGATACTCTTTCAGTTGTGAAAATCCTAAAATATCTCAAACAGTCATTCCTTACATTGGACCTTTAAATTTAAAAAAGTTAGCTTAAATCTTAAGTTTAAAGTTTTCCAACACTTTATTCATAACTCTAGTTTTAAAGTTGGAAAGTAAACTCTAAACCAGTAATAAAATATCAAAGTCAGGGAACAGGAAAAATAAATACTTAAAAAGCATACTCACATAAATGGTGACCACCAATATCAGCTTTCTGTTTAAAAGTGGGCTAATTTAGTATTGAGTTAACAAATATAGGAATTTAACAAATTTTAATTTATTCAACCATTCCAAATGACAAAGTTCAATTACCTTTCTATTTTCCTAGAATGATGCACTTGGCAGAGAAATATATCCATTGTGCGAGTGGACTTTAATTTTAATCCAGAATAACTTAAGACATTTAAAAGATTTTGCAAAATCTTAATTATGAAATTTGAATTTTAAAGCATTTAAAATATATCTAAAAAAATTGAATTTATGCAAATTGTAAAGTTGTGTAATTGTTGAAACTGCTATTGAATGGAAGACTAAGCACACCATAATATATTTGTACATTCTAGTATATTTTTATTTAATAAAAAGCCAATGTTTTATTATCGCAATTTTCAGATTTGTCACACTTATTAATAATTATAAAAATGATGAGAAAGCAATTCTTAATGAAAAATGCATACATTTCAAACAACCTTTAATAAATAATTTTAGCTTAAAAGACATTGTGATTCAAGGTGAAATTGATCGAGCTAATGTGGTTTTGCCTCCAAGATGTGCTCATCAAAATTCCAGTGATTAATTTCATAATGCTTTCCTGTATACATCAAAGCATTTTTATGGAAATTTTAACATAACTCGTCAATTTTAATTATTTTATGTTCAATTGTTTTTATTTTTGTGAAGCTTTCAATTATGGCAATTTTGCTTTTAAGTTTTTGATTTTAATACATAGGACAAGGGCGGTTTTTATTTATGTTCAAAATATTTTTATATAATTCAATAAAGCATTTGTGCGTTGAATTTTAACTTTAAGCACCTTTTTCTTCAAGAATCAATTATAACTTTACTTTGGATTCATTAAAGGTTACTACTAATCCAACTATTAAATAAAATAATTGACTCAAGTTTAATTCATTAATATTATCAACATATTTATAATGCATATAATATATGAGAAACTTTATGAGATTGAAAGGCAAAAGTGAGATTTCTCAAACATTATGATGTTTTTTTGGTTTTGGAAAAATAATAACTACATAATAATAGTTAGTTTAGTAAGTTAGTTACAGATTATTATATATAATAACTCAATTTAAATCTAGCGCCAAAAAATGAGGCCAGCAGCACCATGATGTGGTTCATTTCTGAAATGTAGGTTACAAATATTAACAAGAGATGGCAATAGTTGACCATTGTTACAAAAGCAGTTTTTTATGAGAATAAAAATCCACACAAATTCGCGCTGCCACCTAGCACTGACTTCAAACAACACAATTTTCAAATATATTTAAACAGAAATTTAAAAAATTCTAATAAGAGCTGTTGTTTTTGAATCAAAAGATTTATTCCCAAAATCCATTTCTGTTCTTAAAGCAAAAGTTCATCTATAGTAGCCATGTTTTAGTATTTATCAGACCTCTGCAATTCAATTAATATTCAGTGGTATTCTCCAAACGCTATTCAATTCAAATCATTAATCACAGTATTAAATCAAATACTGTACACATTACTTAATTAGAATTTTAGATGTCAAATTAAAAGTTTTATGTCAGTAAGTGACAATATACGTTACTGTTTGCAAGATGGATCAAACCCTTAGCAGGCTATTTGAAATACGGTACATATTTATTTTTTTTAAAAAATTATTACTGATATTCTTTTAAAAATAACTGATTAAGAAGACGAAAGGTGAGCTCTTTTAACTAGTGTTAAATACATTAAAAAAAAATTAATTTCTCAAGGATGGAGATTTGTTATACTACAGTTTGGTTCATCTTGACATTTTCATCAAGGAAGTCTTTAAAAACTAGTATTTATTTAGTCCCCAACTTCTTCAAATGTCTGTTGTTCCCCCTCTGTCTCTCTTTTGCTTGACCAATTAGCCCATGTCCGACAATTCAACTGCCATAACTGAGGCGGAAACAAAATAATACTTGAGTTAAAACAATAAAAAAATCCTTACACGACAACTGGTGTGGTGTGGTCAAAAGGTTAAGGACATTTTAACGACCCTCAATAGTCTGTATCAATATTAGTAATATAAAATTATGAAGAAATTTAAATCTCCGGAACAAAAATACATTCATTAATCGAAATTCTATGACAAATTTTTTAATTCATATACTGTAAATCAATTTGCTATGAATAATAGTTGGCCTAATTGACTTTTCTTGGGGGAAAAAAAACCCCTAAAACCAGATATTCCAAATCAGTGGCTTAATTAAAGGAGGCAAAGGGGAGGCAGCTCCCTCCAGCTAAAAAGCCATGACATTTCTACTGCAAAATGCAAAAAGATAGCTACCAGAATCGACAATCGAGGGGGGGGAAAGATTTATCCCAATAAAAATGGTATACCATTTTTATTGGGATAAATCTTTCATGGCATCTCTTCCATGGCAAATCTAGCATGGCATCCCCCCTTCCTCCAACTCAGTGGCGTAATTAGTAGGGGGGGGGGGGGAGAAGAAGGCGCTAACCCCCTCTCCAAAAACAAATAAATAAAATAAACCGAGACATTTCTACAGCAAAATGCAGAAAATTATCTACCAAGTATTTAATATTTAATGGAATATTTTACAAATTCGAGGTTTAGTTAAAGGTAAAGTCCCAATTTGTAACAAGTAATTTTTAACTGGTACAAACTTACTAGCTATCAATGGCTGTGACAATAATAAGTGCAGCAGTTTCCATATATTGAAGAAATCACGACATTTGTTAAATACATGTTAGGCGCCATTTTTCGATATAGATTTCAGCATACACCGAAAGTTGGTGGCGCCCTCTAGGATATGCATGTGTATGTCTTCCATGAAAACTGATGCCTTTTATCCAGCAGATTTAGCTACACGGTACACACAGTCATTAAAAATGGTGCATATTTGATGGGCTTTATTTTAATTCATATCCAAATCCATGTATTCGGGACATTTTATTTATTGGTTGGTGGGATTAAAATCAATTGGAATTTCCATGTCTATCCTGATTTGTTTATTTCCCTAAAATCAACTTGTTTTAAAGTGGGACTGTCCTTTTAAAATTATCTCGATTTCTCTCAGGTGAAAAATAGAAATTAAACTATTTCATTCCCAATTTCGGAACAGACAAAAACTTTAATGGTGTAAAATGAGGAGCCAATATACCGAAATTAATAATATTAAGACTTTTTTAAAAAACAAGAAAAAATGTTTTCAATTTTATACCAGGCTAATTTGATGTTTCAAACCTTAAAACATATTTCAATTGAGCATGCATCCTGTTAGATATTTCAAAAATGTCTATCCCCATATATATATATATATATACACGTTATTTTATCCATGCACTAATATTATTTCAAATGCTGCAAATTATGTCTATTTTTAGCAATATGGGAACGTAGTACAAGAGAATTGATGCGTACTGAATATTAATAAAGAATTTATTATAGCAGCATTTTTATCTAGTTCATTAATGTTTTACATCACCCTCAGCAGGCCTACTATTGAATATAAAGGATTCATTTGAGATAAGATATTATATTAATAATAAGCCATTCACACTAAGAAGAAATGTTCACATAATTCTAATGAGCTATACAGAAATGCTATATGTTTATATTCAACACAGTATGGAGAAGCATTAAACGATTAACCCAAATATTTCATAAAAAATAAACGCTTGCTGACTTTCTAAGAATATATAAAAATAAAATTAAAAATAATAAGAAAAGTACAGTAGCTGTTTATTTTCAAGTTTACAAGATATGTCATTTGTCTATTTATAATATTATCATCCAATTATTTGGCTAATGTAGGTCAGTCCAATTATTGTAGCTATTTTACACTATAATTAATATTAAATAATAAATATTTCATTTCCTTGCAGAAATTCGTTAGCAAACTAAGTGTATAAGAGTTTGCTGTTATTGTTTTGTTTTCAATTGCTATTCAAAAGAAATTGCAAAAACTCAAAATAAAAATATTTTACTAAAATTTTTAAATAATAAAAAATTATCTGAATAGTTTACATGGCGCATAAATACACTCATGTAATTTGTTCACAAACCATATGAGTGATCTTTACTTGTTAATAGATCGAACAAGAGTTATATATATATCTCTGGTTATATTTTCTCTTGTTAATGTTTTGTTTTCCAATTCCTTGCAATTGACAACTGGGGATATATATGGACATTTGTTGCAAAAACACAACTTATATATATATATATATAAAATAGAAAATTAGATCATTCTATATTTAAAATTAGAGACGGCTTATAGAAAATATGTATATTAATAAATAAGCCAATGCAATTTGTTTATCAGGTAACTATTACATAAATTTACATTTAAAGGAAAAGTCCTACTTCACAAAGTGATAGGACAAGTTATACACATTGACTAGATATGAATGGCTGTGACAATAATAATTGCAGCAAAGATTCCATTTTTAAGAAATTATGAGGTTTAACAAATGAACACTACATGCATAAATATAGGTATCAGCCAACACGGAAATTTGGTGGCTCCAGTTCTAAAGCATTCATGTCCATGAGCTCAAATCAAATTGAGATTTCAATGCATGCTTTCCTATTTTTTCATATACTAGTATACAACCAACTTCTTTCAAAGTGAGACTTTCCCTTTAATTGCTGTATAACAAATGTATTGATTAGAAAATAAATATTCTATTAGAATTTTGTAAAAAAAATTTCAGAAGATACATATGAATGAGAAAACAAATGCAATTTGTTTACCAAATACACAAATATTCTTCTGTTATTATTGTTTAGCTTTTCATTTCTATCCAAAGGTTAACTACATGGACGGAGGCATTGGCATAACATCACTTCACAGTAAAACTAATTTTTAAATGTTTCATTGGCAGGTGTCTAAAGGATAGCATAGGACAAGGCCTAAAACACACAAAAGTTAGTCGGTGATAAATGGGGGCGACCATAATTGCTAAGGTTATACAAAAGACAGGCACCTTCATCTATCATAATAGTAATTGACTTGGGCCAACAGGTATCCAAGTTGGACATAGAAAAGAAGGGGAAAGAAATATTAACCATGATTCCAGCAGAGAAGCCTAAATACATATATATCTACACACACACACACACACAGGGTGAGGTGGTACTGAAGAGAGAAACCCACATTTAGATTATGTACTTTCAGGTATACGCAATCAACAAATATAATTATAACCTTTGGGTAAATTTCCATTTCAAACTTATTAGAGAGTGTAGTTACTGATGCTTTTTGGGTGTGTTTTCTTACAACAATAAACTATGTGCTCTCTGGGGTTGTGGGCTTGGTCAAATGTACAGGTACCACCTTAAAGGAAGTTTAGGTATAATTAATAAAATCAAAAAACAAACAAAATTAGCAGCAATTAAGACAATCTAAGAATCTCTATGAATACTGTAATCATTTGTCAACACATGTACAACAAACATGCAGGCTTTCTTGAAAATTATTTAAAAACTAAATATAAACTGTTCGAACTATAGATCTAGTTCTATTCAAAAAGTTGTTAAATGACTGGCACTAAACTAACTTAAATAAATATTGATTACTAGAAAATGTTAATCATTCATAAAGGAAATTCTAGATGAAATTCTACAAGGGGGCCTGGCCTCCATGAATCTGCTCGAACTGTCTCTGAAGACATCTGTTTCTGCACTACATTAATGTACATTTTCATCGCAATAAATACAGTCACCTTAATTCTGAAAATAATGTGTGCAAAAACGTTGTCATATGATTTCAAGAAAAATGTTCATACCAATTATCACCAAAATCATGAAATAATATACATGACATAAACTTAGAAGATATTCCAATGTTCAATAATCACTCAAACTTTGGGTTCCCTTTAAAAGTGGATTAATTTTTTTAAATGAATGCAATGACCTCATAAATTCTAAAGTAAAAAATTTCTGAAACTCCTAATGTACCTTACACCCTATACATTTGCCAATAATCACATTATTAACATACAAAATAAAAGTACAAGTATAAATTGATTTTTTAAATGTTATGTATGATATTCAATTTTTGAATTTAGGGTACGAGCCTATAGTTTATATTATTTATAAATCAAATTATTATAGCAATTGAAGCAGTTGTAAAAATTGTTAGTATACTTTTCCAACATAATTTCAAGTTTATCGGGGATTTGGGGTGGCAAGGATGCTTTTAAGTTTCCAAGAAAAATCCACGATTACTTTCTCAGTAAGAAAAATGATAAATGAGTAAATAGTTTCGTCCAACAACTTGTATTACATGCAGCATTCAGTGTGACCAAAACATACACAACATGTAGACCAAAAGTGTTAGACAAGTTTAAAAGATTAAAAAATATAATTATGGTCAGTTTAAAACATAGAACATAAACTAATGTAAATTCCTTTTACAAATGCTTAAATTTTTGATCATTTTACTAATGGATATAGAAAGTGTTCTTATATTGCTGCTGATTACAATGTCAGAATAACACATAGATGCTACTAAAATTAAAGCATTTTTCATATTTTCAATTAGTTTTAAGTATACAAAGAGCAAAGACATTTGAACTAATAGAAAATACATGTACCTTGAAAACTCCCGAGTCAAACTAATTCCTGTTTTGAGTTATTGGACACCGAGGATATTTAGGTATACACATGCACATAATGATCGATTTGTATAAAAAAAGTCACTGATGGATGATGCCAATTGCCACAGTTACATGCGGATATGCATTTTTTGATTTAATTTATTTATTGTCGGTAATGCGTTTGTTATAAGACTTGCCGAAGATAGTTTATCATCAGTGGCATGCATCGATGCCCTCTTTCACACGCCAAAAACAGGAATACTTAAACGCTAAAAACCCTTCCACCATGCATCTTTGCAGCTAATGCAAAAAAATCAAATAATTAATTTTGACTCAAGAAATAAATTTGTATTAAATAATGATTTTACTTGCATTTAAAAAAAAATTCTAAGATGATTGAGGATGCCGCTGAAAACGAAAAGCGTAACCAAAGTAAAAAAATATATATATATTCACGCAGCTTTGGTTTATACATAATTTTAGTATACTGCATAATTCAGTTCTTAATTTACATTATTTTGGATAAGCAATTCCTAAATATGCCCAAAATATCCATAGTTTTTGGAAAAGCAGTTGGGTGATAATATACTGTAATATTTTTCAAACTCAGGAATATTATCAGCTACAACATATATACAGTGCTGTTATCCTGTTAAGGTGGCAGTGCTGTCAGATAACAGGTGTGTTTAACAGTTCAAATGAACTATAGGGCCTTTAGTTTTATTTGTGCAATTAACAAGGCAATGCCAATTCAAATTTCTTACTTAAATTCTGTAAAACTGTGTCTATACATAAACTTCCTTTCTAAAATTCTAATTGTCGAACTATAGTATAGCCTCTTTTAAATAAATCTAAATATTGAATGCCAATTAAAACAATCTATAATGATTTCAATTTATTGCTTTTAAAATGCTTGATAATTAGCCTAACAGAACGTGGCAAAAGGTTGTGTTAACAAACAGGTGGACAGAATTGGTTAAAAAATTCTGCAAGAAGATGCATTTATAGTCATTTCTCTCTGTCCTAATTTATAGTGACGTCCAAACGTATCAGTTTTTGTTCCTTTTAATTAATTACAAATTCTTGCATAAATAATTAAGTGCAGTTGTTTCAGATACTAATCTATCATCAAAAAATTACACGAACAAATAAACCAAAAACAAAAAAAGTGAAAACCCACGGCTGAACCAGAGTATTGGTATGTATTGACATTGAGTAATTATCCCTGCAATTATCTTTAACTTTTGTTTTAAAAGTTGTCTGCGGTAAGCAATGTTGCTTAAAATCAAAAGGGGAATTAGTTGACGTTGATAACACTTGTAAAAGCTGACATTTGAAAATTATTTTAAATCAATTAACACAATAAATTAACGCCCTTTAGTTCTTGGGAATTATATAATGTCGTTTTCCTATACTGCTGTAAACAAACTTTTTCAACTAAAATGCTGAATACCTTAATTTAAGCAAGTTGAATGGATCGAGATAGACCTGCATATCATGAATCTTTCTTAGTAAATATGATAAAAATCTTAAGGCGGCAGAAACTATTTGCAAAGTAGAATTTAAGGGTGCTCAAGGCGGTTAATTCAGGCGTGCCTATGGCTACCCTAACCCGCCCTTAATAATCTAAAGGGTAAGATGCATAGCAAAACCAGTAATGCGTTACAGTGCTAATTCAAGTTTGGAATACTAAATGACTCCATGAATTTTTATTAAGAAACACGCACATTTTATCATATCAAAAAAATAACCATTCCTTTATCCAAGTCCAATAAATCAAAAGCTTTCACAGAATTGAGGGCCACCAATATTTTAAAACTAATTTAGAAAAATTTTGAAAAAAAAATCTATGAAAGGCAAGATTGCCAATGACCTGCAAAGAAGTCACTTTTCTGCATTGGCACAGCATTGGTACATTTGGACAGAAATCTTATATCTTCTTGATCAAATATGACAAAAGAAATAGCCAAGGGTAGTATTTCTAGATATCACAAAACCAAGTGCACATATTGGCTTTCCAAAGCACCAAATTCTAAGGTTTTCAACGCAATAAAAACCCCCAAAAAAGTCACTAAATTTATATGAATAGATACTATCAGAATGCAAATGTCAATGCGTTGGCTACCATTACTGGAATATATGATGGCAGACACTTATCAGATGACAAAATAATTGAAATAATGGTTGGCAGGTACAAACAGGTGTGTATGATTTCTTCATGGGCGTGAATTTACTCGTTTCAATTTTCAAAAAAACTAAAATGTAAATAACATTGTATAGCCAACGACCTAATAATGCCAATATATTCTAGAGAATTACACAATGTCATATTTGTGAAAATAGCTCACAGACAAGTTGGATTAAATACTCATCAACTTGCACACAAAACTGTAATTTTTCGTCAAATTAAAATACGAGATAAACAAATTATGCCTCTGTAAGATATTCAAATAGCTTTTAAATCTGGCAATCAAACTGCCATTGAATTGGAAAAATAACTAATAAATCAACTGAATGGTTCAATTGCACTATTTAACTATGTTCTTAAATACATGAATTTATTTACAATAAATAACAGACATTGTAATGACATTTAAATTACCAGCAAAGGCCAATGAGATTGCCAATTAGACAACCATGCAATTTTTCAATTGAAGAATGTTTCATTTTCAGAAAAAAAAATGGGGGGAAAAACATTACAAGAAGTTAGGAAGCATTTGACGCTTCCACTTCATTAATAATAGTTTTAAAATTGTAGTTTCGAAGAGTTGTGGTAAGCCTGGCAAAGACAAACTTAAATGTAATGTGGTTAAAATCAAGTATTCAAACGATTTTAACCATGATTACTTAAGCTATGTAAAACGACCCTTGTTATTCCCGAGAAAAACTTGCTTTGACAAAACCATTTTGTGTACTCAAATAAAGCCTCTTAAGCAAAAGGTGGTTTTTCTAGAATTTTTAAATGGAATTTAAGTAAAACTAATGCAAATGCACTCGTACTTCTGAAAAATATTAGTATAATAATGAAAGTCCATTAAGAAGTCATTAATTTAGAAGGCTATATTTCATTGGGAAATAGCCACAAATGCAATTAGAACCTTGCTAAACCATATTGAAAATACAGGATTTAATTGTCCAGAGGTGTCCATTTCCGCATGTTTTAATGGTTATTGACCCTTGACATGGTCTCTGCTTTGGGCAGCTTGTATAAATAAACAAGCAATTGCACATAATAAAATTCTTCAGTTAACTTTTTCAATTGCATCTGTTTATGAACATTCTTGTTAAGAGGGGGGATGGGTAAGGGATCACCAATAAATTTACAAAACTGGACGAGGGTGAGGGTCTAAACATCCAAAACATTCAGACATCCTTTATGAAAGCTCATATAATACTTAAAAAATTATTTTATGAATCTTTTATTCAGGTTTACAGAATGCTTGAGACTCGTTTTTTCTGCGATTCTGTGGATTGCAAAGACTTAGTCCAGCAAGATTTTGTTTTTTGAAATTTTACAAAGTGTCTTAAATGGCTACCTCCAACCAGTCCATATTATGTATGCATCATAAAATAGATGGCTGTAGATCAGAAAATGGAGTTGTTCCGATCCAGTGATGGAGGAACATCAAGGGATCGAGCAATTTCATATACAATGTCTGAAAATACTAAAGAAGTGACGTTTCATCTTGGAAATATTCACTGATGTGTTCAGACATTAATTTAGGGCCAGTTGTCGATACAGAATGATATAGGCAAATTTAAACGCTGTTCAAAGATATGGCTTTCCGAATTTCATTTCCAATATGAAATTATGGCTTTTTTAACTATGGCTTTTTGCATGAATATGCTATGCTACATGGTTAGACTTTAAGATAATAGGAAAAAAAAGGGTTTGATCAAAAAGTTCAGTTAGAATTTAATATTTTCACACATAGGAAACTTTATATTAAGACAGGTGCATGGCTTGTAATTGAGACAACTGATACAAAAATCTATGAAAGGGCTTCTTACGCCATTTTTTTTTGTAAACATTAAGGTGAGTTTTGGTAAGGAGTTGTACATGAATAACGTTTACATAAAAGTTAGTAAAAAACCCTCTAGTCACAATTTGGGGCCACTCCTGTTACTTTTCCAAGCTAAAATAAATTGTATTATTGGTTTAAAATTATATATTTTTTTAAAACTATTAATTAAAAATGTAATTAATTTGCTAATGTTAATAAAGTTTAAAATTTTCCAATGGTACATTGTTATTTAAAAAAATATTGTCTCAATTAACTTAACTTAATGACCAATTTTATGATTGTTTAAGGAATTGAATTTTTATGATTTTGGTATTGCTGCAAACGTTTACCTGATAAGATCTCCCATCTCTCCCTACCATAGTACTTCTCTTACCATCATCCCCATTAAATGCAAACGTAATTTATGAATGACAGCTAACATTAAATGATAATGGTTCCATTACATTTTGACCAATCTTTCAGGATATGGAAACCTACATGTACATGCAGTGTTAAACTGCAAAGGCATTAGAGTGTTAGATTTTGAATGTTATGAATGTCTGTCTGTTTGAAACATCAACTTTCTGGTTGCTCCTCGAATATGGTTTTTCTCATTTCACGTAGAAAATACCCCGTGAGTTATGCTCGTCTTAAAGTGCAACTATATGTAGGAGGAGGTCATTTGCATGCTTTGCATATTCCTGTTAAATAAGGACCACAAAAGAACATATAACCTTCTTAATGCCCTGTGCATATCACTCCCAATAGCAAAGCCAATCTCATGCATACTAAACTGCTAGCACAGCGCACCATTTTTTCCATGACAAACTATCAAATCGACACCCTGAATATTAGTGTCACATTGAACTGAAAACTAAATCCAACTTATGCCAAAAAAAACCTACTGATAGCTGCAATTTGTAATAGCCACCTGCACAAACATATAATGTCAGAGAAAAGCCATATTCAAAAAATGTGCGCTGAACTTACATTTTATATCATTTCTACTCAAAATAAACGATCCGTTACTTCCACCCATTTCACAAAACCAAATTGTCTTGAATAAAGATTTATATTAAAGAGCAAGAAAAAAAATATTGTGATGAACAACAAATATTACCTATTTAACAACAAAAATACTTACAAACATTATGTAAGCAGACAGGTGTGGACCCACTTGCTACAAACTCTTACACATTAAGGTATTTTCTTACAAATTTAAATAAACCCAATTTTTTTCAGAAATTACATGATATGTAAGTGTAAATCCCAGAGATATTCACAAACTTACAATTCTCTGCTGTTTTCATGAGTATTCTCAGGTGGTAGACACCCTGTAAATAGTATTACCCACTAAATATTTTCTTAATAAACTATATTTTAATTTAGAATTCAGTTATCATACTTTGTTATTAAAAATCGTTACATGTTTTAGTGTTATATTAACAATGTAACAATGTATTGTATTTTAATTAATGCTTAGACAATGTATACTACCAGTCGCAGTATGAAGCAACCAACATCTTGCATAATATATGTGATTTTTAAAAGAAATAATTTGCAGTTATTTCGCATCCATAGTTAGTATTCATTCGAACCCCTTGTGTAAATAACATTTGTAGAAAGTGCACACATATATTCTTATTTGCAATGCGTTGCTAAGAATTACATAATAATTCTCATCAATGTACTGAATTATGTAGATCTAAGGAATACCTCGTACCTATATGCACCTCGTAAATATAGATAGTAGAAAAATTTAGGCTAAAAACTATGATCCAATCTCCAATTTATCAACATATATTCAATATATCTGACATTGCATAATTTCTTTCTCTATAGGATTTGAGGGAATTTATGAAATTAACAGTAAGTATAAACTGCAAACTTTCTATAGCCCTCCTTGATGTTATACATTCGGAAAATCAAAATACAACTACAAAAAAACTATGTAAAACGTGTAGTTTAAAAACGTTGCAGGAATCTTTGGAAAAAAAGAAATTTTCCACAGATTTACTGCATTGCTAATTTCAAAACACTATAGTATCTTAATTCTGTAAGGTTAACATTAAAAACTGCAGAAATTCTGCTGTAGTTCTTTAAAAACAAAACTTTTTGTTGGGTATTTCTGCTTAAAATTAATTTGAAATTTAAGGCGACAAATTTGTGCAGAAAAATTTATATTTATGTTCTACGTTTTATCTTCTGGTATAGAAACATACATGTCACTCCAAAAATCGTTATGAAAACATCTGCAAGACTGCAAAACATTAATCCCCTGAAACGTTTTCATATGGGTACCTTAAACTATTAATGCCAAAGTACTAACACTTTTATCATAATGCATTTGAATCTAAATTAAAATAAAACCATGGATTCAGTGAAATTTGTGAAATTTCTAATTAAAAAATGTCAACAGTTTATATATTTCAACTAAGTTTATTGTAATGCAAAAAATATTAAAAACAACCATAAAACAATATTCAAGACCGTTACAATTTACTCATTCTTTTAAAGTTTCTCCATTAAAAACTAGGTTGCACGTAAGATGACTAGACATATAGCTAACAATATTAGATAAAAAAAGCAAATACAATTTTTGCTTATGTATATTTAAGTCATAAATATAAGAAATTGTGCTGTCATTTTCTCTCCTCCTACTTCAACAACGGGTCTGGTAATGAGACTATGGACAGTTTGTTTTTTTTATAATGTTTTACTACTTTCTTTCTTAGATTGTTTTATGCCCTGGGTAGATATAACCTATTCTGCATTCTCATAATAACAGATTGTAGAAAAAAAAATCTTAATGAATGTTACAGCTCAAATTTCTTCAATCCATTTTCTATGTTGCCCACTCAGTCAAACTCAGGTGCAAGGGCCAATTATGGTTTCAGTAGGGGGTGCTTTGGCTTAAGGGGCAATCCAAGCTTACGACACCCATGGTCGTTATCAATAGCGCAAAACAAACATTTATTTTATGTCACGGAGTTAATCAAAGTGCTATTTTGATAGGTGGCGCGGCATGCTGAGAACTGTGATTGATTGTTAGAAACAAAAACTTAATAGAAATGACATGCAGTCCTATATATCCCTGTTAGCTCATTCACCGTTACTCGTTAGTTAGTTAGCAGAGGCAGAGCACTGCCAAAGTTTACACCGTGTTTAAGCCTTGGGCCACTAAGTTGGCCAAAAGTTATTTAAAATAATTTTGTGGTTAACAACTTCTACAGCCCATCAAGCACTTTGACAAATATAGTGATTTTACTAGCTCACGATTTTTAAATATTTAAAGGTGCATTCTCCTGACGAAATTTTCGTTCCAAAATAGGGTTAAATTAATGCACGTGCATGTTCAAGCACACCCAATGTAATTAGCACAAGCATAATTGAGTTCCATTTAGGATCGACAATTTTTTTCATGACATTTAAAGCACCTTTAAAGGCTTAAAGGGACAGTCCCACTAAACTTTGTGACAAATGAATTTGAAATTTACTTATAATAAAGAAGGGCAATCTCATTAATAATTGCATTACACCTACAAGAATTCAGAAATCAAGATGTTTCCGAAAATGATGACAAGCGCCATAATTATAAGTGCAGTCTCCCACCCAGGCAGAATGGCGCTGCCTGCAAGGGTTTAAGTTGGTTTCAGTTTATCACTATGGAATAGTTATGCGCATTCTCTGTTATGCAAAAACTAGTACACCATCAAGTTTATTACTATTGTCATTCACGGGTACCACCAAGGTTGTGGTGGCACTGCAGTCACACAAGCAAAAGATGCAGGAAAGATGGCTCCTTTTTGAGGATACTTATGTATCCTCAAATGCATCCTCCTGGCTTTTTGATACTATTTTTGATACCACTGTTTGATACTAG
>JAQIXP010002506.1:0-14948 GCA_034700285.1 Proteroiulus fuscus
ATTATCGATTAATATGTACCGGTAATTAACATGGAGATTCCCATAGGAGCATGCATTTTCTAAAAGTGTGGACAGCCTCCTTATAATAATAATAGCCTGAAAAATAGTTTAAAAAACACAAAGAGGTAGGATAAACTCGAGAAGAATATCCTACGCAAATTTCAGTTCATGGTAGCATTATAACTGCAATTTTAGAATGCACTCATAATTTAATGGTAGCCTACAAATAATTTAAATGTTAAATGTTTACCACCAGAAATGTTAAATGTTTACTACAGGTTTACTCTTAAATTATTAGTGTTTTACTGCAGTTTCTCTGCCAATTAATTATCCATATGTATATTTCAATACTGCCCAGCAAAACTGAAGACAATCTAGTTCTTAAATAGAACTCACTCAAATCCCGGGATGGTGCGACACTCTTGCTTGACAATTTCTTCAAAAGCGGGCCCTTCTTCAACCACCTTTTCGGCCAAAGCGTCCACCTGCGCCTTCAACTGAACATCGTCTGGTGGAGAAACTAGAAGCACGCTATGAGATTCTCTCGTTCTTATTTTTCACGTAGGCATCTAACCCACTGGACCAGAAACACACACAGACAGATATGACACTTTATAGCGAATCTAGCAACCAGATTGTACTCTTAAAATGGAGCGCCACCGAGTAATGATACATATTTTGCAATTATTACACCTACTAATCTTGCCTAACTTCATTTGTAAGATTAAATCATTCTCATCAGATGTAGAAAATCATAAGATAAGTTAATTTAATTAATTAATTAGCCTTTAATTTGAGAAAGGAAATGTTGATAAGGCTGGGCCTATACAGATACTTAAAAGAAAAGTAAATATAAAACAGAAAAAGAGAGCAAAATCTAAATTATTTTGTCATCAATATTTCATCGAAAGCTTTTAAAAGTAGTTTTATATTTTTTGGGATTCTAGAGATATAAACCTCCTGGTCCAACATTTATACTTTCGTATAAAATTAAAAATAATCGCAGATTTTTTTTCAAATACTTACCAGCAGTACAGTTTTCTTCATCCTCACGAAATGCAGATGCCACAGGGGACAGAATGCCAGTGAATGTTGTATTTCTACATTTAATAAGTAAAGGTTAATTTGTCACATAATTTGTTAAAAAATATATGAATATCAAAAATGAAAATTATAATCACTTTTGGGATGGTTGAAGCTTCATACATATTCCTTGAATAGCTGATGTGTTATCTATAATCAAGAGTAAAAAAGAATTGGACTTTTTAATAATGTTAACAACTTCATGATAATGGATGTGAAGTTTTCAATGAACGTGTCTTTTTTAAGTTTCATTTTGCCTACATTGACCAAAATAAAAAAAATTAGGCTTCAAAACAAACTTTGTAAAAATATCTGCTGATCTGATCATTTTAGACAATCACTAATTTTCGTAATATGGCATTCAAATTTGTCCCAATCTCCATTTTGGATCTATTTCTTGTGACATAGCAAAAATTTGAATGTCCTTATGGAAATCAAACAAAATTATGAACTATACTAAAAAGTAGGACTTTAATTAAGACTTAAGAAATTAAGACTTTTCATGACAGACTATGACCTTAGACCCATCTGATAAAGTAAATCGAAGAGGACTGGAACATTTTAACTTATTCAGGAATTTCTTTTCAATCACAATTCCCATATTTTGCACTTTAAGCCACTGTTCTTTCAAAGTAGCGATATGTACTTAAAATTATTTATTTACATTAAAATAGGCCTAAAAATTGTTTGGTTCAAATAAAATACCAAAAATATCAGCAAATAGGTTGGCCAGTATTTTCTTTAATGCAGTGGCGTACCGAGGGAACGGTACGCCACCGGGCGACACTTTTACTGGAGTGGCAATTTGGGTCCGGGCAACTAAAGTCAGCACAATGATTTTAAAGTTTTTGCAAGTGCGTTTGGTCAGATTTCTTTAAAAAAACGTTAAAATGTTCTACAATGAGTACTTTAAGGCTGAATAACTTGGTCAGGGAAGGTCAGGGAAATGGTCAAGGAATTTAGCAAAAAAGTAGTGAAAATCTGGACAATAGCTTAACAACAAGAAAGAAATCAAAAGAATGGTAGACTGATAGTGAAGTATCAAATTAAAATGAGGTGAAAAATGCTACTCCATATGCATTTAGTGGTATTTCCCTCGTCTTTCTTTACTCGCTTTTGAATTTGGTCAGACGAATTTCGGAAATAAATCAGGGAAAGTCAAGGAAAATAATTGGTAAAAATTAGTGGGAACTCCGATGGTTGTTTTGTAAATTAAATTGAAGAACGTATGAAAAAGGACCAGTAATACGCATCCGTTCTAGCACGAATATCCTGAAAATTATTATGAAATGGGAAAAAACCCACTTGCAAGCTCATCAATTTAAAATTTTTTTTACTGAAATCTGTTAAATATGTCTACAATATGTTTACAACATGAACAAGATTATTTTTTTTTTTTTATAATGTAAGGTACTACTGTGGAGTTGCCCATAAATGAATTATTTTTTCCCCTAACCGAGCTACGGACTACGAATACCACATACTTCCTAAATTAGCTTCAGCCTTGACTGGATAATATTCGGGAGGAGGTGACACACTTTCTTGTTTTACTGTAACGCCTGAAAAAGGGATATGGTTTACTTATGAATGCCTATAAAAAATACATTAAGGGCTTATACTGCAATTCATTGGTTACCTTTTGGTTTTTGCTGCATTCTCATAAATTGCTCCATAAAACTTCCATCGTTGGAAAATGCATTGAAGCCAAACCCAGTGTCTTGCGTAATGGGAGGTTTTATATCAACAGAAGGATTATTTACTTTTGTTACTGGTGGTGGTGGTAATGGTCTATGTACTGGTAAAGGCGCAATTGTAGGTTGCTGAACTACTCTAGTGCAGATACTAAAATACCAAGTCTCAAGTTAACAATCAATCAATTATAAAAGTAATAAATTTATTAATGTAGGCTTACTAAATCTTACTTTGATCTTACTCCATCTGGATCGAGTTTTCGTCCACTTTGAGCTGCTTTCTTTGATGCTTCCACAGCTGTTTTTTGTTGTCTTTCGGCCAATTTTCGTTCTATTTCTCGCTTCTTTTGCTCAATGAGCTCCTCTTGCTTCGACATTTGAAAACTTCGATCATTTTTGTTCGCTTTCCCAAAAGAATAGCGAATCTGCGCCATTTTCGGACGCATAAAATTCTTCTCTTGTTTTTTTTTTTTTTATGCCTAATTACATTTCGTTTATCGGCTACTAGAGGACTCCCAAGCGCCAAGCAAGCGCATTCCCCGAGAAAAAGAGGCAAATTCGAACCAATTTATTTTCAAAATATTTGTAGATTTTATCTTTTTCCATGGATTTTTTGACTAAAATAAGCTTGTCTATTACCTGTATAGAATTAAAGTTTTTATTATAGGTAGGGATAAAGTGTGTATGCCAACAAAATTTTTAATAAACTTGTACATATGCAAATCTATTTTTATAATTTTCCTTGAGTGTGAAAACCATTAATTAGCAAGCATGCAAATTCTTTGTTAGTTTTTTAATACGAGCAGGCCTGAATACGAGATAAGCAATTAGAATTTTTATGCTGATCATGAAAATACCTGAAATAATAATACTATTTTGGAGAGATTTAAAAGTTCTTACATATTTTCAGAGAGTTCTTACCGTAGGCCTACTAAAAAAATTTTTGCCTTGTTGCAAGTTAAATTTGATATTTTTTATACGAGATTCAAATTGAGAGCTTTAAAATTTTTGAGTGATTAAATAGTGAAAATATTATTATTATTAGTTTTCATGGCTTAAATTTTTCACTTCCTGAAAAAAAAATTACTTTCAAAATAGATAGACAATTTACTTTGTTCACGTACCTTCTAGCTTCAAATAGAAAATGCATGAAAGATCTTATTTTAAACAGGTGTGCAATCTTGTAAAAAGATGAAATATAAACAGTGGGGATATCCATCCCTTAACCCTTGGTGTTTGTGCTAAACCTCAAATCAAGTCTATAGGATTTTTTACTAACCCTCAACTTAAGTTACTTAACCCGAGGTTTTAATTTAAACCCTGAATGGATATATCTCCACTGAAAATAAGCCTCATTAAACCTCCCTAAAGTGACAGTCTGGAATCCTTATACAGAACGTTTATATTTCAAAACTCATTCAAAAGCTAACATTTTCCCCTAAAAAATTTAAAAAAAAATATTTATTTCAGCTTAAATATCTTCTGAGCAAAAAGATCGAGTTACAGTAGCATGCTCCTAGAATTTGTAATTATTTAATTTATTTGGAGCTTCAGAAGTAAAAAACCCTCGATGCACTTTCCCATGAAGGCTGAAGCACATTATGTTGAAGCATATATTATATAGAAACTTAAGTGTATACGAGCGTATTTTAACTTAGATAGTCATATCATAGATATATCCAGCTATCGCATATAAACTGCAGCGAAGTCAAGGTCGATGGCCTGACCTAGATATTTAATTAGATATTTTATTAACTTATATAATAAGGCTACAGTCAGGACGTGTATGCATTATTATATAAGTTACAGCTTGAAAAGAATGGCCGTTTCAATATTTTGGAAATTATTTGGCTTTTCGCTAACATCTGTACCAGTATGTATGACATGTAACAAAATCTTTACGTATCTCTTAGAATTGGGCTTTTATTCATCGATAATAGCTCTGACTGGAGTACTGCTATTGGCTTGTTACATAAGTTTTGTGTACTGGATTTGCAAGAGCTCATCTAAAGAAAAGAAAATCCGAGATCCTTTCTTCTATGGTAAAAGTTATTTGTAATTCAAACAAAATGTTGTTTTTTCCTATTTGCAGCTAGGTAATGAACATAATTTCATCTTTTACGATTTAATTTTGCTTCCTATTTTCACATTTCAGTTTTTGCATTGTTTTCATTTACATCAGTAATTGATTTATTCATTGGCTTGGAACTTGATGGCTACATTTCAGGTAACTTATTCATTTAACAAGCTTTTATGAATAACAATATCGGGACTCTTTTCTATAGCTGTTTCATGTCTTGAAACCTTGCTTCATACAGAGAGATTTCCAACGAATATTTTTCTGAAATTTTAGATATTTGGAGCTAAATATTTATATTTAAATCAATGATTTAAAGCTAAATCATGCTAAATTTAAACCTAAATCATTATTAAATCATTTATTTAAAAGTAACCTACTATTAAATCCTTGAGCTAAAACTAAATCATGATTTAAACAAATCATTTTTAAAGCATTCCAAAGATAACTCCGCAATCAATCACGATTTAAATCTGAATCACGATATTCATCATGATATTCTAGATGATCCTATACATAGGCAACTCTAATCCAAGTACGGAATTGCACAAATGGACACGTGACCAATATCCCCTTTACATAAGAGTTGCCTAGGAGTATTAGAGTATCTTGATGATTAAATCGTTCTTGATATTTAAATCATGATTGATTCCCGAGTTATCTTTGAATCAATGCTCTAATCATGATTGATTCATGACTTATGCCGTATCTTTGAATCAATGCTCTATTCAAAATTGATTATTAAAGCTCTAATCATGATTTAGCTTTAAATCAATTATTGAAATTGGGATTTCTCTTAAATCGATGATGATTTTCTCAATATAACATTATCGACTAACAGACTAATATGATTTATTATTTGAAAGGAAGATTTTAGCAGATTCCAATGAGAGTTCAGAAAATGTGCAGTTTATTGTCTAACCCTATTAACCATCAACGTCATATAGGTTAAAATAAATAAATAACATAAAAATAAAAAAACCCATTAAATTAATGTTTTATTTTCAGATTTTCTATCAGAATATTTAAGAGCAGGTGAGCCTTACTTAACTAGTCCCTATGGAGGAATCATATGTTACTTTGACGGTTTTGCTATGTACGCAATGTATCTCTACATGATTCATGCCATTTCAAACCAGTTAGTGCTCATTATTTTATATTTCTCATAATACTCTTCTAGATTTTTTATTGTTAAAATATATAGTAGTTAAAACAAGATTTCTTATAAGCAAAAATGAATTGGTTATCTAGGCTACAGAACTTTATACATATTTTTTAATTTAAAATTTCAATTCTTTAGCAAAAGCTATCGATCAGTAGGTATCTATTGGTCAGGCACCCTCATCAACTCAATGATAGTCTTAATTTTTGGAATTTTAACAGGTAAATATCCCATAATTTATAAATTTCACCTTAATTCTTCATATGAAAATTAAATAATCTTAAATTTTAGGGAGACATGGAGTTTACCCTGCAACGATTATGAATTTGCCTTATGCCATCTTCCCAGTCATAGTTCTTTTTAAAATTCTACAAGAAAGGCCAAAATTGCAAGTAAGTATAAAACCCACACAAAAATATAATAAATCTTGCTTGTTTGGTGCAATAATCATGATTTTTGAAACCAAATCGACCAAAAAAAAACCTAATTATTTTGTTCAAGTAATTTATATAGTTGTTTTATGAGGGAATAGTACTTGTCATTTTGCTCTCACTGAAATAATAATTCTTCATTTATCTTTTTCATTACCAGACCTCTGTTCAACAAATGCCTTTATCCCAACGCCCACTGGACATAGCATTCATCATTATGCTGATTTTTGCTGCCTTTATAACAGTCTTAAGAGGACTGGTTAGCAAAGTTTAATTTTATTACAAAAAAATTCAATAAATTCTTAAAATAATTTTGGAATTACATTTTTAGGCTGTCTTGGATGACAAATTATGGTTTGTCAAATTTTACTGGCAAGAAATAGAACCATTTTTGCGCATCGAGGATCCTTGTCCATTTCCAAAAATCCAGGTTAATAGCTTATATTTCAATTCTAATCAAAAAATTTTTTTGTGGGGAGAGGGGTGGTATAGGGGGTGGGGCGGGAGAGAGTTCGAGAGGGGGGAAGGGGGGTAGCTGCTTGCTGGAATTATCAAATTTTTTGAAAATCTCTGCCTCCTTCCCCCCATCCTTCCCTGAACTAGTTCCTTCCGGCATCTCTGCTTTGATGTTTACACTTATTATTATCTTGAAATTAGATGCTTCAAAATCTATTTTATTTGCTACCATTGCAAATTTATGGAATCTATGCCCTCACAACACCTGAGTGTTCCTGGATGCCAGACATTATGCTGTATTATGCAGGTGCAGTTGCTCAGGTAAGCCTTTCTCATCATTTACACATAATCAGGGTGTCCCATATGGAGACAGACAAACATTGGGAGGTTATAAAGGAAACTAAAACCAGCCAAAAATCAGCCATTTTGCATCTAGAGAAAAGCAAAGACTACATTATAATGAACATCAAAGTTAGGCGTAATGGGACACCCTGTATTGTATACAAGTACTTACTCCGGCCCTGTTACATTTTTAAATAAATTGTTGTAATATTTTTTTTTTTCATACAGGGTCAATTTGCTCACATATTATCAGCAATTCATAGCGGAATTCCAGATGCCTTTCGAATCTCCGAAGAAATCGGGGTCCGAAATGTATTTTGGACAGTTAATTTATTGTACGCTTTGATCCCTCATTTAATTTTAGCACGATGCTTGCATTCACCAGAATTTTTTGCGGTGCAAACTAAGCGAAATGTAATCAAGAATGCTAAATCCAAATAAATTTTCATTTTTGAAATCACTGATATTCAACCTTGTGCGGCTCTTCATACTGAAAACACGTACCCTTTGATATTATAGCAATCTTCTCTTACATCGTAGGAATAGTCCTTACAAAAACTAATCTACATTATTTGAAGAAAAATAATCCAAAATAATTTCAAACCAATATTTGGCCTTAAATTCGTGTTTTTTTAAATTAAAATTAAAAAAATTATTATTCTGGAATTATGATTATCAGACCGAAATTCAAATTTTTATAGAATCGTGATATTAGAAATTCAAATTTTGACAGAATTGTGATTTTTCCGAATCAAGCTTTGAGTACAAAATCCCAAACTTTTATGGAACCGCAAATTTAAAAATCACGAGTTTTGGGCTAAATAAATTTGAAATGTCAAACTTAAAGATTTTTTTTCTCAAAAAAAAAAAATATATATATATATATTCTTTTACTAGGGAAGCCAGAAAAAAAATGGTCCATGTTAAACTGCAGATTTTCTGATGTTAAAAGAGCATCAAATCTGTTGTATTTGAACTGAAAACTGCAGAAAATGCGAAACATCTGCAGCTTTAACATATCAAAAAAACTTCAAAAAAATTGTTGAAAACTTTTTGTTTTGGCAGAAAAAGCAAAGAACAACTGTGAAAAACAGTTTGGTACTATCGAACGAGAAGGGAGCCAGTGTTTTTCTGTGCAGTCATCCTACATGAGTAATGGATGAGTAATCCATATTCCTTATTTTACTGCTGTACATTATTGAACAGTTCAATAATTACTAATTAATACCCACCGCATGCAATACTAAAATTATCAACAAAGTGATAACATTTAAAAAAAAAATTCCAATTGGGTGGTTGCATTAAGATTTTTAATTGGCAATAGATTTTGGCACCCTTTCGAAAGTTTCAATATTTTTAAGATTAATAATATGTACTTTTCCAAATAAAAAAATCTTACAACTTAACCCTAAAACTAACTTACTTATACATGAAATATTACAATGAATGCTTCATTTAAATGCTGAAATATAATAATGGCAAAATTATGATTTACAATGGCAGTGAAGTTCAATGGCAAACCTACTTTCTTAATTCCCCAACTCTTTAGCGCTTGAATATGTGATTTGTTGCATGGTATAAGGATAAACCAACATTACGTGTTAGACATATATTTAAATTTATCTATTTTTAAAATAATGTTCAAGAAAAATATCTAGCTTTGAAATCCACATTAATTGGATTAAAAAAATAGTGCTTTCGGCCTAAAAATCATGATTTGTAAAAACACAATTTTTAAAATCACAATTTTAAAAAAGGTTGAATTCACTCTAAAATCCATGATTCGGAAATTAAAATCTTGACAAAATGTGGATTTATGGATTTCAAAAAAATATGATTATATACAGGTTTAATTTCGGCCTAAAAATTATGACTCGAAATTCCCAATGTAGCAAAATCGTCATTTATAAAATCAC
Source organism: Proteroiulus fuscus (assembly GCA_034700285.1). NCBI lineage: Eukaryota > Metazoa > Arthropoda > Diplopoda > Julida > Blaniulidae > Proteroiulus > Proteroiulus fuscus. Next base: position 9,159 of record JAQIXP010002506.1, read on the forward strand.
AATTTCAAGCAAATTTCGATTTTGATTTTAAAAAAATCATGATGTTTGGGCCAAAAATAAACCCGATTTGAAATTACACTAATGTAATTTATTGGATGAATTAAACTAGTTGACTTTTGTAAAATATGACTATGGGATAGAAATGCTGCTTAATTTCCCTTACAAAAATAATATAGATTATTTTAAGAGAAAATATGGATTATTTACAAATCTATTTCATTTGGCCCAAAAATCGTGATTTTAGAAACCAAAGCCAAAATTTGAATTTTAATGTGATTTGAGAGTTCATTCTTTTGTCAACACGGTGACTTTGGAATTATGATTTTAGACCCAAAATGAAAAATTTTATGGAATCGTAATTTTAGAAATCCAAATTTTGCCAAAACCGGGATTTCCGAAACATGATTCTTAGACTGAAATCCAGATTTCTATAAAAAAATTGTAATTTTTTTAGAATTCGTGATTTTAAAAAAATCACTATTATTGGGCCAAAAATTCTAGATTTAAGAATAAAATGTAGACTATTTTTGTAAGGGTTATCTGGCTCAGAATTTTACAATTTTGATAGGTCTCATGTCCATCCTACTTGTAAAAAATTGTTTAAATTATTACGTGACCACCTTAACGTGTAAATATATATGAAATGAATCTGCGGCTGACTTAGCAGATTTGCTCTCGTTCGTAGTCTCTTCATTAAATGCTTCTAAAAGTTGAATTGGCTTACCTACAATTTCCAAACTGAATGTCCTTGGTTGCTTAATCCTATGCGTAAAATGCAGTGCACTTACTCCATTTTTAGTGGTCATTTTAAATAGATTTTCTTCGTTACCCTTCGTTATGTTATAGATGATGTTGTTCTGGAGGTAATTTAAGGCTGGCTGCAGTTTGATTATTCTTCTACGATGCTTCGTTTGTGCCACAGGGACCGACAGTTTTATGGCTGTGTCCGTCACTGGCAATTTTCCATAAGATACCTCAGAAGACGAGTTTCTATTCGGTGAATGAGTAGATTTGTAAGGTGTGATCTCATGCCGGGATTTCCGGTGTCGCTTATGATGTCTTAATAATTCCTGAAACATATAAAAAAATATTGCTCACTTATCCCTAGCATACCTATAATAGTACAAAAAATCAAAATAAATAAATGAGAAATGTGCACCTTGTGGCTCTCATGATTTGAAGAGACATTTCCAAAAACCCGATTAAAAAAGTCAGTTTGAGTGGATTTCTTCTGCCTGCTGTCAACCGAGCGAGTGCGCCGGCTGCCATGTCCATTTAGCTGAAATATTGGCAAGTTATATACATTCTAGTCATATAATTTAACAGCAGCTATTACTTTTAGAAAATAATTCAATTATACAACAATTTCTGAAATATCTGTTGTGCTACGGACATCCCATATACGCAAAAATAAAAATAATAAAACGTACATTGCAGCTATAGCATCCTTCAGTCGATATGATTTTGTCTTCCGGGACTTCATAGTTTCCCGAATCGTGAATTGGATGTATCGGATAGCCATTGAGCGTATTCTCATAAGTGGCACTAGTTGGACTCACAGTTGACAGACAATGGCTATTTTTTTATTGAAAAATATAGGTGATATATTGCAAACTATATTCAAAATAATTCTGAATAGAGAGCATTCAAATATCATGTAAGAATTTATTTAGCCCTTTTATTATTAGACTCCCACTCCATTTTTAATCTCACCATATTTCTATAAATTCCATAAATTATTTGAAAAGTATTTAGTTTGCCATTATTTGTTGCAACTGTTTCAATTAAGAGTAACACATCATAAAAAAATGTGAAATACTCCCCCAAAACAGCATTACATAATATTAGAATGCTTCTTTAGCGCAACATACCCTTGCCCAATGCGATTGTATCCAGATGGACACCCACAACTAAAACCAGAAGGACCACCGGGGAAGCAACTAAAAGAGCAAGGAGCTCCTGAACAAGCACCTCCAACTTCTAGATAAAAGCAACAACAGTTTTAAGGTAAATTTATATAAAACATTTTGGAAAATTGATACGATTTCGAATTTGTAGATTAATTTCAAAATAAAGAGAAAAGAAATTTAATACTAGAATTGAAATTAGAATTTAATCCGATTATTTACCATTAAATAGTTAAATTTTTTATAAGTCCTTAAAAACTGAATTGCTGAAATTTCAGACTAATGGTGAATTAATTTCTTTTTTTTTCACTTTTATTACAATTACTACGAATAATACTAGTCTACTACTAGTAACACCCCGATTTAGTACATATTATGGTTAGTTTGATTGAAAATTTCAATTACATATTAACATTTTTTGCCTTTATTTCAAAAATAACTTGTCATAAAGAGAGACTTTCCTTTTTAACGTTTTAAAATTATGATCACTAAATTACACTTACCTATACATATAAACAGCAGTCCATCAAATTGATACCCTGGTGGGCAACCACATTTATAGCTACCGATAGTGTTTTCACAAGCAGCGGATCCACACATTTCCCCATCCTTGCATTCGTCCTTATCGATGCACACGTTCCAACTGGGATGTTTAACGAATCCATCCGGACAATCACAACGGAAGCTTCCAGGCAAATTGCGACATCCCTGCTGACAGCGATCGTCATCGCCGCATTCGTCTACATCGATGCATTTAGTGCCGGTGGAGTCGGCTTTATAACCCCGAGGACAAACACACTTGTAACTGCCTTGAGTGTTAGCACAAGTTCCGACTGGACCACATATTTGTGGATTTTCAGTGCATTCGTTGATATCTAAAACAAGCACAATTTTTTATGAAACAAAATTTGGCAAATTTAAAAACCGATATAACAGTTTAGATTTGAGTAAATTTCGCTATGTGCCTAAACATTGCTGCCCCAGCTGTCGAAAGCCTGTTTGGCAAGTACACTCATAACTTCCTAGAGTATTCAGGCACTGATGGGGACAATCATGTTGCTTGGTTGTGCATTCATTAACATCTGTTAAAAATAATAAAAGTTCACAGAACTTAAAAAAAATCTAGCTATAATTACGAAAAATTCTAGGGTATTTACAAATTTAGTTTATTAGGGTCAAAAATCATAATTTTTGAAACCAAAATTTAAATTTGTCATGGAATTGTTATTTTATAAATCCAGATTTTTCCAAAGTCGTACTTTCCGAATCCTTCCGAATCCGTACATCCTTCTTTATAGGTTCCATTTAACGAATTATTATAAGAAAAACAAAATTTTGTGACATTTGCACAGAATATTGGACAAAACTGATTAGTGATAAAATCTAAATCAATTAAAAAATAATCATGCATTAATTTACCTTTGCAAGTGATGCCATCGGTATCGATCCGGTAACCTGTTGGGCAACTGCACGTGTAGCTTCCCTCCGTATTTTGGCAGCGAAATTTACAAGGAGGTGTTTCTCTGTCGCATTCGTTGATATCTAAATCATTAATGCAAAAATACTGCTGTAAGCTCATTTTCAAAATACAAATGTTAAAACTAAATTAATTACCTAAACATATAGTTTCATTGGCTTCGCCTTGATACCCTCGATTGCAAATACACCGATACGAGCCAAAGGTGTTCAGGCATCGACCGTTTCTGCATAGATCTGGTGAAGTCCCACATTCATCAACATCTGGAGAAAATGAGCAATATATTTTTATAAGCGCCTACCCTCGTACGACTAAAAATACAAATATTAAAAAAATTTACCTTGGCCATAGAAAGTAAAGCCAATTCCATGAGGACACAATTGCCTATATTCCACTACAAAGAAAAGTAAATTCATAAAAAATTAAAAGTGATGCTATTAATAATTAAATCATGGATCTATTCTATAATGGCCCAGGTCACACAAAAATGTAGAAATTTTCCAAAATGCAAAAAAGACATCCAATTGCAAATACATTTGAAATGCATTCAATTGAAATCAATAAGTCTTTGGGAACATTGGTTTAAAAAAAGATTTTTTTTTCTTGAAAGCATGATTTTCATGAGTTTTAAAATCATGATTTCTGAAAAATTCAGATTTTTGCTTCGCAGTCTGGATCGCAGCATTGTTTTGAAATCTAGTTTGTGTTTGAAAATCAAGATTTTAGCAAAATTTGGATTTATAAAATCAATTTTGGCAAAATTTGGGTTTCTAAAATCACAATTCCACACAAGTTTTGATTTTGGTCTAGAAATCATGATTTCAAAATCCCAATTCTTTAAAAATTTAGATTGAGGTTTCAAAACTCATGATTTCTTGGTATTCAAAATAAACCAATGTTTAATTAATCTACAGTATTTTCATAAAAACATCTGTAATATTTTTTAAGGGCAATAATTGTCCTGAAATGAACACATTTTTAGCATAAACTGATTGCAAAATGTGATTTTTCGTAAACCAAACCTCGAACAAGACCAAATGTTACCTAGATCAAGCTTTCTGGGTATTTGTAAATATTATCGTAGATAAAGTACTACGTTTAAATTAACTATTAAAATAATGCTAGATAAAGTAATAACACTATTGCAAATATGTTTACTTGTATAATTATTATTACTTTTCTATTTGATTGCAGCAATAAAAACCTTTGAAATAATTCACCATCTTTTGAATTTTGTTTTTAATTATAAATTTATAACTGGTTATAATTAACAATGGGTCCCTATTATAAGTTTTGACCTGGAGAAAGTTTTAAATTTAGTTCTCAACAAAATACCTGTCCCTCTTCTTGGGCACGGTTCACATGAAGTCCCCCACGCTTTTCCCATTCCACAACAACAATCAGCTTTTGTCGACTGGCCCAAATCAGACGTATGTGGCGTGCATACCCCATTAACGGTATGCCTGTAGCAATATCCTATGCGAATGTCTAAAATAATTTAAATTTACTTACAATCGCACAAAATAGAAATTATTATACTTTCAAAAAACCAAAAAAAAGGCAAAAAAACCCCAAAAAAATAAATAATTATATCCTTACCAATACATTGCTTTCCATCTTTACTTGGTTCAAAACCATTATAGCAATCACAGCGATAGCTTCCTCTCAAATTAACACAGCGTCCATTACTGCAAATATTTGGACGAGTTGTACACTCGTCAATGTCTATAAACCACAGGTTAATATTACAGTTACAGTTATTGAAACACTGACTACTGCAAACAGATAAAAATATTTTCATTTCTTGATCCGCACCTACGCATTCGTCTGATATTCCAACTTTCTGGTGTCCATCTGGACAGATACACATGAACGAGCCAACCAGGTTTTTGCAATCGTATGGACAATTATTGGCTGGCGTTAAGCACTCATTAATGTCTGAAAAACAAAATCAGTAGAACTATAAAAAATTGTCAATCATTATAAAATGAATAAAAAAATATTCGCGTACCTTGACAGTGACGACCGTCGGGCGCTGTCCCATACCCATAAGGGCAAATGCACCTGAATGAACCGGGGGTATTTTGACAACGAAAAGCACAGAGATTCCCGTGCTCTGAACATTCATCGACATCTGGTATTATTAAAAAACTTTTATTTAGTTGAAAATTTGTTTGCTACATACATCGAATAATAATTACCAAGTGGTTGGACTGAAAATATTTTATTAAATTGATGGGAATTTCATTTTGAATTTACTAAATTTTATGACGATTGAGGAAATTTTTCATAACTGACAAATTTTGAAGATTGGCAATATAACCTTAATGTTTCAGAAAAACTGACCAGTCCATAGATGGGGTCCTAGGCTGACCCCCTGAGAAAATTTTTTTTATGGCGGCCTTC
>JAQIXP010002507.1:0-14946 GCA_034700285.1 Proteroiulus fuscus
ATTAATTTCTGTAACTTTAGGTTAATTAGGGAAATTCCAGGATCACAACTCATTTCTAACAAATGGACTCATTCGCTACTTGTGAATTAAGCCATCGATTTAATGCTAGTCAATGTGCATAATGCATCAAAATGCAATATCTGTCAAGGAAAGTCATGGTAAAACGTGATTTTTAATTTGGGGAAAGTCAGAGCAACCCAAATATTGCAGAGTTCATGCAGTATGATCCCTTGATTCAAATGGCTAATGGCTTGTAACCTGCCATCCGTAGCTAATAATTTTTCCATTGTTTTTACCTGCAGGGTTTCATTTTTCTATAGACATTAATATGATATTTTAAATAACATATTAACGTGTTTCATTTTAATTTTTTGTTTCAGGGTTCTGACTGTTTGGGCATGAAGCCGGGACTTTGTTCGAATGTTTGACGCCATTCCTGCAGTGTGGAAACTACCGAAGAGGCCGTATTTATCACGTATGAAATCTCTACGCTGACATTATGACTAATTCCATATTTTTCCACCACAGGTGCTATGCATTTCTGTGGTGGTTAGTTTGGGTGCTACTATGGTTACACGTGATCCCGGCGAAGACGTTGGAGGACTCGTTTCAGTTTACGAAGTCCGTGTACCACGCCACGATTTATGAAAATTCCGCGGGAAAGATCTATGTGACTCCCAGTGAGAAAATGGGAATTTTCATGACTGACACCACCATGGATATTCGCTATAGAATTCTGTCGGGCGACCCCGACGACTTCTTCAAAGCCGAACATCGCAAAGTGGGCGACTTTTGTTTTTTACTGATAACCAAGCAGCAGTGGGCTCGTCACACGCTCAACCGCGAGAGCCGGGACGAGTATAGACTCAAAATTAAAGCCACATTGAAACCGCGCGGGAAACATAAGCAGGATAAGTTGAGCGCCGCGACTGAAGTCTACGTCCGAGTTTTGGACACCAACGAGCTGCCTCCACTGTTTCCGTCGCCGTCCGAATACGCCGTGTCCGTTCCCGAGGACACCCCGCTGCACAGGAGCATACTGCGGGTGGAAGCCGAAGACGCCGACGACGGGATCAACGGCGAGATCTATTATAGTATCCTGGAAGTTAGTGACCAGTTCGCTGTTCATCCCACCACTGGAGTCGTCACCCTAACACGCCCATTGAGCTACCGCGATCAGCATAGGTTTGAGTTCACCATCGTGGCTCAAGACCGGGGAACTAAGTCGCGCACCCAGATTCCAAACGAAGCACGGGTCAGGGTAAACGTCACCGAAGTGAACCTGCACGACCCGGAGATCGTTGTCAGAAAACTACCGGCCATTGTTGAAGATGGAAATGTGAAAGTTTACGCGATCGTCCGCATCACGGACAAGGACGATGGCGCACACGGCGAGATCGGAAAGGTGGAAATCACGGATGGAGACTCGTCCGGCTGCTTCCGGGTTCTGCCGGGCCAGTCGCCTGATGAGTACAACATCGCCGTCCTGAAATTCGTGGACCGGGAGTTGGCACCCGATGGCTACATCTTGACCTTGAAAGCCACCGATAACGGCTCCCCTCGCCGGTACTCGGTTAAACGGATTGAGGTGAAGATCACCGATCGCAATGACAATGCTCCGGTCTTCGACAAGCTCGAGTACAAGGTGGAGATTGAGGAGATTGCGCCCGTAGATACCCCGCTACTTAGCGTTCGAGCCACCGATCAGGACGAGGGTAAAAACGCCCAAGTGAGCTACCGGATTGCCGAGGGCAATGAGGACGAGGTGTTCGCCATGGAGGCTAGGACTGGACTTCTGCTTCTGAAACGACCCCTGGATGCGGAATCGCGAGTCACCTACATCCTCACGGTGGTGGCCGAGGATCATGGCGGCAGCATGAACAAGCGAGGGCTCTGCAAGGTGCATGTCCGAGTTTTGGACGCCAATGACAACGATCCGGTTTTCAGCAGCGAGTTGGCCGAAGTGACTGTTGAAGAAAACAAATTCATCAGCACCATGATTTACACTGTAAAGGCCGACGACGCTGACTATGGCGAGAACGGTTATGTTTCCTACAGTATCGCAAATTTGAACCCTACGCCATTCAGTGTTGATCATTTTAGTGGCGAGGTGAAAATGAAAGAGGTTCTGGATTACGAATCGATGAGGCGCACTTACACACTCAAAATAAGGGCTTCCGATTGGGGCACGCCGTACCGAAGGCAGAGCGAAACTACTCTCCTTGTTCATCTGAAAGACATTAATGATAACCGGCCCCAATTTGAGAAAGTGGACTGCGTTGGGTATTTGTCTCGTGGAGCCCCACGAGGAACAGAAGTCATCACTTTGTCGGCCATCGACTTCGACGCCAACAACAGTGTCATTACCTATAGAATCGTTTCCGGGAATGAAGACAATTGCTTCGCCTTGAACGAGTCCGGAGTGGTGACACTCGTGTGCGATCTGCAGACCCAGAAGCCATCGATGGCCAACACGGTCGAGCGCTACCTCAACTTCACTGCTGCCGATGACCAGTACCTTTCTGACGTCATGTCCGTCAAGATTACTTTGGTCAACAACAACCGCAACCAGGAGCTGGCCAATAACAATGCAGCCTTCCAGTGCCGGGAAACAGGAGTCGCCCAAAGACTCACTGACTTGATGAGCCTCGCCGAGAAGAACAATCCTCAGGTCAATGGCGACGTTATCGCGCAGTTGCCCGGAAGGTTCGGCGAAAATAAACATGCTCCAGAGTTTGCTTCTGCCCTGCCATCAGAGATCCTGGTGAATGAGAGCGTGGCCATCGGCACCAAGATTCTGGACGTGAAGGCCATGGACCGGGATCTGGGATTCAACGGGCAAGTGGTTTACGCCATTTCTGCCGGGAACTTGGATGGCTGCTTCCGGGTGGATATGTACAACGGCTCTCTGGTCATCGTCTCACCTCTTGATCGCGAACGGACAGCACAGTACAGCTTAAATATCAGTGCTTGGGACCTTGGTAAACCCCAGAAAATGTCCTCCAGGACGCTGGTTATCAACGTTGGTGACGATAATGACAATGCCCCAAAGTTCTCCAAATCTAGTTACGCGTTTAGTTTGAGAGAGGATGTCGTCACTGGCTCGACTGTAGTGGCGCTACGAGCGACAGACCGCGACGTTGGGAAGAATGCCGAGATCACATATTCCCTAGGCATTCATTCCGATGAGTTTGCCGTTGATCCCACTAAAGGCACGCTCACCGTACGTGGGCCTTTGGACCGGGAGAAGCAGGACAACTATGAACTGAGGGTCCACGCCGTTGACGGATCCCTGGAGTCCCCACTCACGGCCACGGCGGCCATCTTGATCACGGTCGTTGACGTCAATGACAATGCTCCCCAGTTTGCCAGAGGTCATTTCACGGCCCGGGTCCTGGAAGATCTGCCCGTCGGAACCGTGGTCACCACCCTGTCGGCTTACGACCCCGATCTCGGCGATGGCGGCCTGGTGTGGTACTCACTAAAGAGCGGAGCTCACGACTGCTTCAGAGTCGACCGCAGTACTGGAACCGTGCGTGTTACCAAGAAATTGGACTTCGAGGAACGCAAAATGTACAACGTAACTATGATCGCTTGTGATCGCGGTATGCCACCCCTGTGCTCAACAGTGAACCTGCTGGTCGAGGTGGTGGACGTGAACGAGAACTTGTATCCTCCAAAGTTCGACAGCTTCGTTATGAACAGTTCCATTAGAGAAAACGAACCCATTGGCACTCATGTGCTCAAGGTCACGGCGACGGACGACGATAAGTCCGAGTTGGATAGCCGGATTATGTATTCCATTCGTGACGGCGATGGACTGGGACGCTTCTCCATCGACAGTCAAGGTAGGCCTAACATTCGATTCTTTGTTATCTTCATTTTTAGAGTTTTTGCATGACTATTCACCCATGTGTTTTAAGAAAGTTTTTGTCTCACAAGTTCAGAATAATATTGCCCACCATATTTTAAAGTTATTGGGGGTTCAGGTCCCTATACAACCCCTTTTTCTTTCTCTAAAATGTGACTGGCCTATAGGGACTTTTGCAAACTTTGTAAGGTATAGAAATGAGATAATACATTCACCCTGCGACATTCATGCCTGGATTATCTCGATTTATGGTCACGTCTTTATTCACCACCGTTGTTAATGTGTGAAAGGTCACTTTTATATATTTGCATATTCGGTATTATTTATAGTGTTTTTTGCATAAAACTGAAGGTGCCGACCAAAGCCACATTTCCTCGTGAAATTCTCAAATTGTTAAGTGTTTTCACATGGTTAATTGTGCAGCTAAATCATGGCTGAAAAGTATGGAGCTGTGGGTGGTAGGGTAATCGTACCCCTGGTGTCAACTTTAAAAATAAATTAGGATGAAAAAATATTCCCTCCAGAAGGCGCACTATGTAATATACTACGAGCCTATTGGCTGAAATGTAAAACAGTAGAAACTGGGGTTATATCTTTTCCTGCATGTAGATGGCAGGTATAGTCGCAACAATATTCTTTAATTTTGGCTATAGTTTAATTTAAGCCTAGCTGCCATTAACCTAATTTTTGCTCAATTTCATTCCATTAAGTTGTTTTGAATAACAATTTTTGCAAGTATTTTCTTTAATTGAAAGTTGACGAGTTTAAAAGTCTGACCTTAAATTGCTAAATGAATTAATTAGGCTAACTGCTTCTGCAAATAATATTCATTTGTGAATGTGAAAGTTCACTTGGCAGAACTACTTTTCTTACGCTTATTTCAAGAGGATAAATCATAGTGACTTATTTGAATGGCCTATATAGCCTGTTCTAACAAGTGTATGGAAATTAATACTGCTAATTATTTAATGAATTTATCTCATTTTTCCCATAATAAAAATGTCAGTTGTTGTGATTGGGCTAGGTGGCAGCACCTGCACAACATGTTCAGTATCCATTTTTTATACTATATGAATTTTACAATATTGCTGAAAAAGTTTGAAAATTTTCAATGATTTAAGAAGGCCACACGCAATTAATGGCCCATATCATGTCATTTTTGCTTAAATTCCCCAATTAATAGTTGTAATCTAGTAGGCAGATGTACAGGGTGTCAATTTCTGCCATTAAGATAAGTTTATAAATGTCATAAGTATTTAATACATAAAAATTTTAATGTTTTAGGCTAAATGTTCCTAAATCTGTTATTTAATTTTTTTTGGAGGAAAAAATTATTGCTGTATTATTCCATTATATATTAGGGACAAAAATCCCTGTAAGGTTCCTAATTTTTTTGGGGAAAAAAAAATCCTAAAACGTTCATATATTTTTTTTTAGCAAAAATTTGTAATATTTCTAAATTTTGGGAAAAAATATTAAAATTTTCCAATAGACAACAAATATTTGAGTATGTTACCAATTTCTAAAACCCGTGACTTCGAATTGAAGCTATGGATTTTGGATCTAAAAGATATTTTGTGAAAGAATTGATATTTAATACATTTTCAGACTTTTGACTTAATATTTAAGGAACTGCGCCATTGATATCACTGACCAAAATAAGCATTTCACAAATTATTGAACTGACCTAGAATGTATATCGTAGACCTAGTGCCTAAGTGGCAAGAGAATAAAATTTCTGTACAGAATCCAGTCCTTGTGGGTTTTTTTTTCACTAGAAATGCAAACTAAATGGAAGCCTGAATACCTGTGTTTATACCATTTATATGTTTATTTTTCAATGAATTTTTAAATGGCAAATGCTGAAACACTTACCCCAGAAACGTCTTTTGAGAAAATAATGTGCCGAAAACTGCTGTACACGTGGATTCAATTTGAAAATAAGTGCAGTATAATGTGATGTACAATTTATAGTCTGCTTTATTTTTACATGAAATAATTAGCACCTTGTACTGTAATGTTTATATCATGACAACAGGGTTATTTATGCCAAGTGCTGTTTTTTCAGACTTGCTTCTCAAACATTTTTAAAGTAAACTTGTCTGATGTTAATGATAACCAGGCATTTTTTCGCACTAAAATTACTTGAGTAAATGCCGACGTTTGTGGCAATATTATTTCAAGAATTTTAAGAAAGCTATAATATTTAACCTATTTATTGTAATTGTAAACAGGAATTTTTACTCTGCTCATATTGGGAGTAATTTCTAATGCATATTATAATTGTGGCTAATTTTGTTTTGGCGCCATTCCTGATAACCAGGAAAAACAAAAATAGTATGCAATTAATTATTCCTAAGATTGTCAAGATAAAATCGCAATTTTTTTTACCTGAGTTTATGGGATAGTTTTTAAAACTAAATTTATCTTCTGGAATAATGTGCTCTATTAATTACTTTACAAGTTATATAGCAGTTATAGCCTAAAGTTATGATCTTAATTTTATATATATGAAGGATTGTAGCTTGTCCAATAGATGGCAGGGAAGCCGTACTCCCTGGTATCAGCTTTAAGAATAGCTTAGAATGAAAAGTAATTCCCTCCAGATGGCACAATATGCAGTTGTATTTAAGCCATGTGAATCCCTTTCAAAAGTAAAGCGCCATCTGTGTTTATAAATTTCAACTACACTTTAGATCATATTAAAATGGTGGCCTATGTAATTTGTTATAGACATATGGCGCCATCTGTGTTGAATACTAAATGGCCCGTAATAAAATAGCCAAAAAAATTTTGTATTAAATGGTGCTTATTTCCAAGTTATAGGCCTACCATTTTTCCATAAAAAACGCTATTATATATCAAAAGCAACTTTTGGCTTATTCGCTACTTGTGAATTAAACCATCGATATATTACTGGTATTAAAGGAAATATGTACTCAAAAATTTACTTATTTTTAAACAAATCCTTGTTTAAAACTATGATTATTGGCACAATTTAGGCCTATATTTATATCATGATTGAATTATTTTAAATAATAATAAAAGAAGTTTAAAATATAGCAGACAAAAACAACGTGAAAGAAATGCTCATGCAAGATCTCACTTTCATACTGTTTGCATGACGTAATCAGATTTTGTGAATGCTCTGCCCATAATGCATTGGGGAAAAACGAATGGCATGACTCAACAATGCTCAACTGCCACAACGTGCACGTTTTTTCTTCAAAAAGCAATGCATTGTGGGAAATCTACTTTCAAATTTCAATGACGTCATTGCAATCATGCTAGGCTGTCTTGAGTAGACTAACGTTTTTAGAAGATGAACAGATCAACTGTAAATGTTAAAATATTTGAAAAACAAGAATTACATTTGGATTTTTGGATTGCCAAAACAGTTCAGAATGATGTAAGGTTCCATTAAAAAGTAGGTCAGTTTTTGTGTACATATTTCCTTTAATATCATAATTATGTTGGAAAATGTTACTTTTGTGTTACACAGCCTTAATTGAGCTTTCTGCAGTAGCCTAAATTTGAGACATATTAAGTCATAGTTGAGTAAAACAGCTGTAATTCATCTTGATATTCCTAATGATCAGACTAGTAATTGAAATCTTACAATTTATTTATGCTTAAATACAATTGCTTTTTATTAAGATTGCCATTTAAGACCGACTTATCTCTCTTGTTTGAATTAATGCGCACCTTCGGCAGAATTATTTATTACAAAGCCATTAGTAATCAGTTAGCTGAATGAAACATGTAGCTCTAGATGCAGGTTTTGCTCCATGGTATCTAAAGTGTTAAATAATGCATCGTAGTTGCATTTATAGTGTGGAAGTTATCGCATTGGTGCTATTTTTGCAGTTAAGAGGTATCCTTTGGAAATGTCTATAGGGCGAATTATCATATGCATTTGCAAGAAATCCTCTCTTGCGCAATCAGCTGGGACCGATACCATTATATTATTCCATTCAATTCTTGTCCTGTATGACCTGCTCAACGAAAGAAGGAACTAGGGAATTCAATTGGTCCAATTGAAAAGAAGAGCCTGACCAAGTGTTATAAATAACTCATGGTGCTTAAAAAATCTAAAATTTCAATTGCTTTTCTCAAACACTATTTGTAGACCTAATGCAAATGGTACATACTGCACTTATTTTAATCAAAATTTAAATAAAAATGTTATATTTGTTAACCTCACTAGAATTCGGCCCGTGGAGCTAATTTTGAGCAGTTTTAGAACATGTATTATGCCCCTTGGCATAGGCAATCATTGATTACTTCTGCGCTATGCGTGATGGCCAACTGTTAGGGGACAATATTTTTTTTATTTCTCTATTCAAAATGTTTCAAAAAATGATTTTGAACATAGTCAAAGTTTTGTGGATTTAGGGTTTTTACTGTCTGGTGGCACAACAGTCGAGCTAATAATATGCACTCTGTTCAAAAAGAGAGTGAACTGCAAAGTAAGCGATCTGCTTTTGCCTGCAGATAACCAGGGTTAAAGGGTCTAGCATGACTAATCCAATCCGAACTCATCTTTCTGATTGGTTTTTGAATTCTCCAATCCATTCACATTGCCAACATTCCCCTTCAATGACCTTGAACATGAAACTTAATATTATTGACTTTTCGTTCACCAGTTTTTGATTTCTAGAATCTAGAGTATTTCATTTCTATTTTTAGGAAACTTTTATTAGAGGAAATTAAATCTGAGATTATCTATACTGATTCTGTATACATAGGCCTACTGATGCGATATTTCATTGATTTTAAGATAATTTCTTTTATTCAGATCTTTGACTTTTATATGCTGTCTATAATTACTGCTTTGAGAATCTGATTGCTCATTTCTGGGGATCTATAAATTAGTTTTTGTTCTTGTTTTTTATGTTGGATACAGGCCTAGTTCTTAAGCCTAAGCGCTTTTACAAACATTAAGAAAAATCTGCTCATTTATTGTATGTTTACAGATAAGTAGTTGTGGTATGTTCTGGCCTTATTAATGCTGAAATTATTAGTTTTTTTCATAATGAAAGAAAAAATGTAGTGAACATGAAGGGCTCTTGTCATTGCATTGGTTAGTTTTCTCGGCTGTTCTTCCTGTAGGACCATGAACTAATTTTTCCTCATGAGAAAAATGATTTGCTTGGACTTCATAAGTCCTGCCTGTCAGCATGGATCTACATTTTCCATTAGCAAATAATTATATGGTTTATGATTGCATGCAGTTAACTATACATTCTTGAGCATCTGACCTTTTCAGAGTTTCTTATGTAGCATTTGTAGGTGGAACTGCTTAGATTCTAGAGTGAATCTAGGAGTTCCATACTACAACCATAAATTTTATGCTTGTCAATCAATGAGCCAATGAAAGATGATTTCCTGAACAATTTTCGAACAAGGGAAAGGGTTTTAAATTTCATAATTTTTAATAATGGCATTTGGGGAACAAATGATAATGGCACCAAGAATGCATCAATGAGATGAGGCACTCACTGTGCTACCAGATAATACCATAAATCGGTATATAATAAAATAATTAAAATGATGCATTACAATTTAAAACTTAAAAGCTAGATCACTGTAGCATCTTAATCGATTTTACATTAATGGTATATGAAATTGCAATAATCTTAGCTTTGCTATATAGTAATATTTTATTTGCTATCTTATAAACATAATTTTCCCTAAAGTGAGACTTCCTGTTTAATAAAAGGAGATAGAAGTCCTGTCAGAAAGGTGACTGAATTTTTCATGTGAATAATTAATATGAAAAGCTGAGTTAAAAAATCACATGAGTCTAGATTTCTTGTTTTTCTTGATTTCTAGATTCTAGATTTTCTTGTCTAGACTTATTGTATTAAATTAGTTATTTTTAAATCCTGAGCTTAATTTTTAAGATAGAAACTTGTGCTTTTGTATACACCTTCACATTTTGGTTCCCTTCGTAAAGATAGGCCTACTACTGTTTTTGAGTCCACTTTAACTGTAAACTCAAATTTGAGTAGGCCTACGTAGGTACCTAATACCCAAAATTTTACACATAGTGATTCTGGCATTTTTCATCTTCAGTTCAGTGTCAAAATGAGAAACCTTTTCCTATATTAGCCCAATTTTTTATTGATTCAGTGCATGTATAGAGCAACACTTTAGCTACAATTTTATGTGAATATCTAATTTTCTGCAAAAATAAACACATGTAGTTTTTGATCTCAGCTCTTCAACATTGTTCTTCTGAATTGTCAAATTCAATAATTGCAAACCCATGGAGAAGGTTCAGTCTATGGGCATTAGTTTTAGGCCTACATGCCATACTTTTTATGGTTTCTGTGTTGCCAGATCACAGGCAATAAGCCCAAAAGAGTTGGCATGATTATAATGGAGTATAAATTTTCAAGTTGTCGTGTGAAGAAATGGGGAGATTTTGAGTTTAAATGAAAATCTAAATGGAAACACTATTTATGCAGCTTAGGCCTACCCAAATTTCAAGCCTAAAACTGACCATGGCAGTGCACTTTGAATGTTTAGCATTATGGCGTGACTAACCCCAACTGCCCAGTGCCCACTAATCCCCATGTAATAGAGGATGCATTATTATTTCCCACACTCTTTAGTTCATCCTTTTTTGAGTGCTCTGGTGACACTGACCGATTTCCTTTGTCTGCAATGTAAAATTATTAGGCTTATTATCCTCATGGCTAAGTACACATTGCCATGCATGCAATTGTTCCCAGATGACCCTTTAAAATTAATGGCATAATAAATGCTAGGTTCCTATATAATTTAAATTATACAAAATGAATGGGAACTCTTTTTTTTCGAGCCATTTGATTTAATGCCAGTTATGCAATGGTAGACTGAAGAAGAAAAGGTTGCAGGAGTGTATAAATTTACGTGATAATTGCTGCTAGTTTAATAAGACAAGTACATTATAAATAATTTTCAAACATTGAGCCATTATTTAGAAAAGGTTTAAAACTGTCATGGAGACCATATCCTTAAAAGATCTTTTAAAGTTAAAAGCCACATTCGTGTTAAAAAGCCTCATTTTTAATTCCGAATTTGGGATCTATAATCTGAGGAAATATTGGCAATTTTTCTAAGTGCTGTTTGCTCCATTTCAAATCATTATTTAATATTTAATGCTATTCAACTATAGATAATAATGCTCTGCAATAGGCATGCCAGCTTTTGTCTTAAGACAAAGTAAACCTATTCATATAAATATACTTAGGAATATTATTATTATAGTCATTTATGGGTAGATCTAGTCTATTATTTATCAAATGCTACGTGCGTGTATACGCTATTATTATTAATGAAAAAAGTGGGTCTTCTTCTGAACATTTTTTTTTACATGAATAAGCTAAGAAAATAATCGTTTTTTAGGCTTTGGATGGAGTTGCAGCCATGCAGACTTTCAGTTTGTGTGCTAGTTTTTTTAGGACACCATTTTGTTTTAGTTTTTCTATAAGAGTACGGTAGTCTTAAAAGCTATCAGTCTATTGCAAAAATCTATAGCGCCCCCTTTTGTGACTTCCAAATGTAACTTATTTTAAAGTATCTGTTTTAGAAACTGTAAAAATATTTTAGAAAATGTAACAAATATTTTAGATAATGTAAAAAATATTTTAGATACTGTAAAAAATATTTTAGAAACTGTAAAAATACTTTATATGCATGTAATGTAAAAAAAATTAGAAAATGCAAAAAAAAAATATCTTAGAAAATGCAAAAAATATTTTAGAAAATGCAAAAAAATATTTTAGAAAATGCAAAAAAAATATTTTAAAAAATGTAAATTTTTTTTAGAATACTCGGTAGGCCTATGTAACAAATATTTAGGATGTGTAAAACTATTTTAAATAATGCAAAAATGCTTTATAAAATGTAAAAAATATTTTAGAAACTGTACAAATATTTTATATAGGCCTAATGAAAAAAAAAATATTTTAGAAAATGTAAAAAAATTTAGAAAATGTGAAAAATATTTTAGAAAATGTAATAAAACTTTGGAAAACTTTGGCAAGCTTTGGAAACCTTTGAAAAACTTTGAAAAACTTTGGCAAGCTTTGGAAAGCTTTAAAAAATATTTAAAAAATTGAAAAGAAATATTTTAGAAAACGTAAAAATTTGTTAGAAGTATATCTTTTTAAAATATGATAAATGAAGACATTAATAATTTTACAAATTTAATTTAAAACATAAAGGAAACTTTTAAATGTACATGTAGCCCTTAGAAAATTTCAAAATATAGGCTACATTTATTTTTGTTGAATAAAATATAGGCTTATGTTGTAAATAAGTTTCCTTACGTTTCTAAATGCATGTAAATGCTAACAACCTGTTATATAAATTTAACATTTAAAGAAAAATAAACTTTTTTTTTTATGAAAATGTAATATGATATTTATTTTAGAAATGTTATTTAAATTTAAAATAAAATATATTCGTATGCCAGTTTGTTATGGCCAGCTCATATCACGTGACTTTCAACTTTCAATATAATGGTCAGTGTTAACTAAATAATTTTAACCACTATAAAATACCATTTAATAAATTATAGTACCAGTAACACATTATTTTCCGATTTTTATTTTTTCTTACTATGCAGTATAGTTCAATTTAAATTTCCTTAAAAACTCAAATTTAATTTAATATTTTAATAGTTGGTTAGGCTTGCAATGTGCACCTTTAATGCATGCTTTTACTGACATTGAACTTTTTTTTGACAAGTGTATACTATTATAATTAGGCCTGATGTGTGTTTTTATTAGTCTTGAAGGTCTTTAATATCGGCGTAATTTTTGTACGTGAACTAATAAATTGCCAGACAACCCTTTTTTTATGTAACTCTATTTCGCTTATAGTGCATAATTTGATTTAATTTAAGATTCTGGTCGAGTATAGTTGAAAGCAATTTAGGCGCCATGTAGGCCTCAAGTAAATGATATGATAACTTTTCCACATTACATGACTGAACTACTGAAAGAATTAATATACGAGTTATTTATTATAGCTAATAGATTTACTGTGATAGACATTTTGTCAGTTAATGAAAATTATGGCGCCAATATTTGAGGCTATACATGCTAAGAAAATTTTCGTGTTTTTACTTGTCTCGGCATTTGCTTATAATTCATTTTTTTTATTATATTAAACAACAAAAAAACTTATAAAGAAAAATGCATATTCTAAGATTTATAAATTCTTGCATGCAAGTATCTAGTAAGTAGGCCTATATATATATGCGTGATTATATATAAATTTTAGCCTATTCTGAAGGCATGCAGGATTTTTTTAATTTACATTTTTTAGTATGTAGGCCTACTTGAAATTAAAATTGTTGGAGCCAGAGTGTAAATATCTTTATTCTAAAAAAGGGAAAGTCCCACTTTGAAAGAAGGTGCATGGTTGTAAGAATAAGAGTATAGGCATATGAAAAGTTATTAAAGGCATGGAAATTGCAATTGGATTTGAGCCCAACAATCAATACCGGTTATTAAAATGTCCTGAATAGTCCTATACATGGATTTGTTGAAAGTGCAAAGCTATAGCCTAAACACGCGCCATTTTACTGACAGTATGTAGCGCCCTCTACTGGATAATAGGCATCAGCTCTAATAAAACACGTATATAGACATGCATGCATGACCTAGAGGGCATGCACCAACTTTCAGTGACTGCTGAATCTATGGAAAATGGCTCCTAATTAACATATAGCCAACGTCATAATTTCTTTATTATGTAAACTTTGCTGCAATTATGTACGTATCTAGTAAGTGTGCATACACTTTAAATATTAATTGTTACAAGGTGGGACTTTCCTAACTGTTTAGGAATTATTTGTATACTTTTTTTCTGAAAACCTGAATAGGATTTCCGGATATTTGGACCTCGCTGTAGGCCGATATCATTTCCCATTTATCAGTTACACATGTATAATGGCTTAGGCATCAGCAAAACCAACATCATACATATACATAATATTTGCATACGTCTTACTCTTTCCGCTATATATCTTAATTATATAATTTATATCCACTATCTCGTATACAGACTGCCGGCCAATCCTTCAAGTAATCCATTATATAAACGGGCCAAGGGGCCAAATAAGTGGTGGCATCCTTTTCATTAAATTTCATCAATGATTTAAGAGCCTGCTAGTATTTTCATCATTTTTCTCGCCACATTAGCATAACCAGATTTTGAATTTTGACAGGGCAAGCCATTCGTTAAGACTTGCATGAGAACATTTCTTTAAAAGACTCCTTAATATGATCAAGTAGGCCTATATAGTGCTTTTGCTATATTTGATTATATTTAATGATAATTTTTCCTCCTTTTATTTGCAAATTTGAAATAATGAATTCATTCATTTGTTTCCCCCCTTCTTCCCTCCCATCGCCTATTGTGTTTTGTACATTCTTGTATGCAAATTTCCCCGGTTTTGGACTTATTTGAATACCAACTGAGAATATTAATAATGCTTGTATGTGGGGAATATTTTATGGATAGCTCATTTGTCATTGGAAGTTGGAGGAATTTTTAGATTTTGGCATATTATTTAGGCTTTTTTTTTCATTTAGGGATATTGATGACTGATGTGCATGATGTTGGGTGGGGTATTTGAACTTTCTACTTAGGCCTAACGTTTCCCCATTGGTATTATTAATGTTTGTTATGCCATATAGACCTATACGATCAGCGAAAGAAAGTTTTATTTGATATCTGTATATATTTTCTAATGCCTTTTGGCTTTCCAAAACCCAATATCTTTTCTTTTATTAGATTCTTCAATTTTGGGGTTGGTTTTTTTTATTTGTGAAAATGGTTGCAACGTGCACTCATCTGTCAATAGCCTGGTATGATTTTTCATTTTAATGTGTATATTTTTGATCAAGATGTATTTATATACAGCTTTTTGCCCATGAATTTATGCATTGGAGTTTGGGGGAAATAAATAGGCTCTGATTTAATGTCCCGGATGCTACACCCTAAAAAAGCTTTGGTTAAAAATAACTAAATAATAGTTATTTTTGACCAATGTCAAGGGTCAACATAGCTCC
>JAQIXP010002508.1:0-14943 GCA_034700285.1 Proteroiulus fuscus
TGCCCCCAAAATGGTCGAACTCATACTAAAAAATATGAAAAAATGGGCACTTTTGGTGATTTTTAGCCTATTTTTTTAGTATTTTTGAGAAAAAAAAAATCTCATGTGGCGCCATTTTTTTTAGTGGCCTCTGCTTGGGTGCCCGCCCCGGGCCCCTTTTACCCTTGCTACGCCACTGATGAATTCGCCTTATTTTGGATCGAAGCCATTTTGTTTTTCATAATTGCTTAAAATCGTATTTATATTTATGTACTATTTTGTGAAAAGGTTTTTATAAAGTATTGGTTATCTTTTAAAGGGAAAGTCCCACTTTGTAACAAATAATTTTTAAATTGTACATACTTACTAGAGATGAATGGCTGTGGCTATAATAATTGCAGCAACATCATTGAAGAAATTATGACGTTTGCAAAATAATTTTCATAGCTTTTAGCAAGCAGTGCCATTAAGGGGCGCCCTCTAGGGCGTGTATGTCCATGGAGCTGATGCCTTTTATCCAGTAGAAGGCGCTACACAGCGTCAGTGAAATGGAGCCCATTTCATTTTGATCTTTCTATATTTTCATCCAAATCCGCATACTTAGGAAATTTTATTTAATAATCGGTATGCTCAAAGCCAATTGCAATTTCCATGTCTATCCTAATTATGTGCTCTTTTTTCTAAAATCAACTTATTTCAAAGTGGGACTGTCCCTTTAATAATATTCTAAATTTCAAGTTCAAAAAACAATTTTTTTTTAATGTGGAATATTTTTGATATTTTAATATTCATTTCCATCCAAGCATATCTTCATATACAGGATATTAGTTTCAAGTATGTGCATATTTGATTTTAGTTATTGTTCATATCTTAGATATTGTCAGTCTCTGTCTTATCCTTTTGTCTTTGACACTGGGCATTGAAATATATATTTATAAATATGATTAATTGATTAAGTAGCTTTTCATATCTACAAGATATTCTATTTTAACATCTGATAAGGATTCATTTGCATTGATGTTTTTTTTATATACATCCCGTTTATCTTGTGCACTAGATAGTTTAAAGCATAAATAAATATAACATTGAGTGTATAAGATTTTGATTATTCCGAAAACCTAACACGCAATCACAATTTAAAACTAGACATTAGACTATTAAAGCAATTTAATCCACAAAGTCAAGTTGCACTATTCGCTACCTTAATATTATCAATTTAAAAATGCCTATTAACTCCCTTTTCATCAGCTAACAAAGTGTGGCCAAACCGACTTCTTGTTTTGTTTCTATCCTTTTTTTATCAAGCTGATATCTTCAGAAGATAAAGTATAATAATATCATTCGTTTGCATAAAAATGTAATTTTTCAACATGTTTAAGACCAGTAGATTTATTCAATCAAAGCCCCACACACTATAACTTTACATTTAATTGACTGTTGACCCGAAAAACCTCTTGAGATGTAAACTTTTAATTAGATCTTTGTCTATAGAAGATTAATATCTACATTTTGATAATGAACTTAATTCATATGTGTATGATTCCTTGATTGTTTTGGCCTTCCCAATTTTGAGATAGCATCTTATTCATTTGGACTACTTTCTAACATTAAAAGAATTTAATTGTGGTCACTTGATCCAGATTGATAGTCATGTTGTTCTTTATACTTGGAACATTTCCTTTTTATAATGTTTTGCATTTAAGCCTATCCTTATTTTTCACTACTATGTAATTGAAATATTTTGATACACCATTTAATTTTTGTATATAACCAGCTCCCAATAACCCGAATGCGTAATAGCGAAGAAGTCCAGTGAACTTTTTTTGCTCTACCCCGACATGAATTTCTATGAATTTTGACACTTTCAAGAGTGAAAAGTCTAAATTATGGTTTTAGATTAAGCATAAATTTAATAAGTTTTTTTTTTTTTTTTTAAAAATTGCTATTTTCTATCGAAGTAAAAAATAAAGTTGATCGTGGATTCCAACTGTGAACAAAACTAAAGTCAGTCGTAAAGTGCTTTGCCACAGGCATGCATGGAACCCCCTGCCAATTTCAAACCATCCTTTTCATAATAAAAAAGAAATCCCTTGATTATTTTTTTTTTCTAAAAATAAAAAAAAAATGTTTTGGTAGCAATGGGTTATTCCTACCATTTTTCATTAAACTACAGTGGCGTGAATACAGTAGTTTTAATGAACTTAACCTAGCTTACCCACTCGAATAATTTACCTTTTTTTAAAAAAAAATTTTGACAAGAAGTCTTAAAGATGCCAAGATGACTCCCAAGCTTTTGCATGAAACTCTCTGAATCGCAAAATGTCTTTACTCACGTGTGACTAACAAGACATCTCAACCATTAACTTTGATATTGAATATAAAAAATTGTCTTACAATTACCCAAAGACGGGATGGGAGACCTGATCTTATCGTAATGTATTATACAAACTTTAATGAAACAAACTATTTCAAGCAGAATTAAGCAGTGGAAGGACAAGGTTATAACAGTTGTTTTAAAAAATAAAGCTAGAAAAGACGAGCAAAAATGCCAACTTTATCAAAAGTTTTTTTAATTTGTTTATGTTGGAGATGTTTGCAATTAATATTCAAATTGCCAAGATTAGAAATAGAAAAGAGACAAATGCAATGTGTTAATTTATCCTCAACCTACACTCGCATGAATGTGCTAATGTTTGGTATAAACTGAATGGCTCTATTTTGTGATAAGTTTAGTTTGTATACACTAATCCCTGAGTATATCTTCTGTATTGAAATGCTAAACAACAGTTTTATGGCAGAATTATGAAAATTTAATAAATATATATTTATAAACTCGGCAAGGTTTTACTAAGCATAGAAATCATCGTCGTATGTATGTAGAACTTGAACCGCCATCTATTGGACATAGTACAATACTACATGTTCTTTACTTTTTTATGATATTGACCAGGGTCCAGTGCCAATATCTGCAGGCTTATCACAAACAAACTATTACATAGTCAGGCCATGCACGTTTCCATAGACCCCGTTCATTGACAGAAATGGTCTTAAAATGAAAGACCCCAAGGAGAGTTGACCAGTTCTGGATAAAATACATGTATTTAGTGAAGTTCGTTGTAAAAACATTCCTAAGGGGAAAGGGCAAAGTATACATAAGAAATAACCACAAGAAACCGTCGTTTCGCATTTCAAATTCGCGATTAGGAACACTAGGTTGTTTATGGACAATTCTGTGAAATTTTATTGGTCTATCTGTGCAAATAAAGAATATGGTCATAAAGCTTCTTGCTTTTTGCTTATAAGCAATATAATGCTGGTCCCTGTGGTATTTTGACCAATATTAAATTGGTGGTCCCAACTTGATGGCGTTTTTTTTCCAATGCACTTAAACTTTCCGAGCATGAACCAAAATAATAAAAAAAATTAAATAAATCGAAGAAACAATATACAAGCAAAGACGTAAATAATAAGTTATTGAACTGAATTTTGTAGTAAAAAGATTTCATTTTTTAGTCTGAAGTAGCTGCATGCTGTGCAGGTAAATATACTGTATATGAGGTAATAAAATGCTAATGGGGTTAGTAGGGGAAGATATTTTAATGCAATTAATTACGAATATTAATGTTTGATGTACAAGTATGTGACATATGGATGACGTAGTAAAAGTGTTTACTTTTGCTGAATTAAATAAACCATATATGTTTAATGCCAACCATTCATTGGCACTGGGAATTTAATTTATCACTTATAGTTGCAGGATTTGACTAGTGGGTCATGGTAGTATTCAGTACTGGTAGTATATATTTGACTCGATATTTGAGTAGCTAGTATCCTGTCTGAAAAGGCTAGGAAGTTTAAGCAAAATATTTTGAGCAGTGTTGCATAATAATTTATGAATGGGGAGGGGGCTAGCCAATTTTTTACAAAGTGGTATAGAGGGTAATCTGGATAATTTGTTATGACAGATTCCATTCCTGATTTTCAATATCGTCCAAGATATGGATAATGATCTAGTAAAATACGTAGGCTACTTCAGTAATATTACAGTAAAATACACTACAGATTGTAATAATGCTGTCTGAAAAGTAAAGAATAAACTTCGTATCAATTACTATAAAATTGCTGCCAGACTTTTAGATTATAAAAAAGTCCAGTTGCATTTTAATTGCTGTTTTACTGCAGCCTGCTAGGTAAGCAATGTAGCCTGAAGTGCAGTAAAATGCATGCAGTAATTTTTATCTCTGAGAAGGATTTTTGTCTTTTTTCTTTGAGTATCTTGGTTATATGGTTCAAGAATTACAGGGACTCAAACAGAACCATCATAGTAAATATAGTGTTACTTGTTTCATGGAACCAAGTCACCATAATCTTGCTATCAATTTTAAGTCAACACTTTAAACATAATTTAAGTTACAAGCAAAAAAAATTAAGATTCCATTTTAAACTTGTATCTTGTATACCTTTTAACTGAAATTAAGTTTAAAGTGTGACTTAAAATTGATAGCAAGATTATGGTGACTTGGTTCCTTGAAACAAGTAACAAAAAATTTACAGTGAGGCATACAGAATCAACTTATAATCGCCCAACATAAATAAAGAGAAGTTAATAGCTACTTGCAAAAAGAAAATCCTTGTTTAAATGTACATTATAGAGACGACAAAGTTCGGTAATGCCTATTTTAATCCTTAAATTCAATTGCTAATAAACTTGTAATATTTCTCAATTTGCTTAAGAATTGCTAATTTGGGTACTACATTCTTTGGGTATATGCACAAAGTTTATATTTGTCAGGTTGATTCCGTCAGTTTTCATTCTCGCTTGCAGTTGGTAAAAAAATGTAAGAAATCACGTACACCATGTTGGTCATCATTGTCCATTACTTTAAACATTTCCCAAGAAGGTTGTCAACATATCTTTCTGTTTGGCGGCTGATAGCCGCATGTTTGAAAATGGTATCATACATTCCGAGCACGATTTATATATTTTTATTCTTGCATACACATGATTTCTAAATGTGACCAAGGCACGACATTTCATGTAATATTGCACATGTTATTACCCCAATGGTTTTACCCATTGCAACATGAATTACACAATCCCAATAGTTAAGCCTATGTCAGTGTGCTGAGGCCACAATGTGACTTGCATGATTTTTAGACTGTACATTTTAAAATTCTAAAACCTTTGAGTAGTGGTTTGTTGTAACATTGAAACACTAGAAATGGTGGATTTCTTACGTAATCCTGTGTCTAGAAAATATAACTGCTTGTATCAGTTCTCCATGATGGGTGCAGTGGACTTGTTAAAACTAAATAAATATATTCGTATAGTCAAATGCTGTTTTGTACTACGTCGTGGCTTCGGTTAAGCTCAAAAAAGTGATATTTTCTTCAGGTTTTTATTATGCATGCAACAAACTTTTTATCTTTTGAATACATCTGCTGTTTTGACATCCCCTAAGCGAAAGAACAGTTGCCAGTAGCCTGTGCTTTTGCACCTTTTAAACCAATATTATCTAACTAGTGTTGATTTGTTGTGCATTGGCACAGTTGGCAATTAGCACATATCTTTTGCTGTATCTTTGTTTCTATATACACCCAGGACCAGTATGCATGATAGCATGAAATTATATTGTGTGTATGGCATGTGGTTCCTTCTTTTAGCGTTGACCCTCATCACACGCCCCTTAATAATCAATTTTACACTAATTTGCATGTTTACAAGTGACAGATTAGAGTTATAAGGCATAGGAGATACCATTTAAACAAGGCAAATTAAAGATTATATTTTCTTAAATATTTGAATTAACAGTTTTATTTATAGAATATTTTTCACCTTAAATAACCTTTTACAATTTTGGACGAAATAAGTATAGTGTAGCTCTTCATATAACATGCATAAGCTGTAATCTTGCAGAATTATAAAATAGATCTACAAGTTTACTTTCTGTGGTACTAAGTTTTAATATATCCTGTTTGCTGACAAACGAAGCCAATTTAAATCTTTAAAATAAAACTAAGCATGAGAAACGTTTTCCAGCAAAAATGTTGCATATTAATAAAATGCATGAGTTAATTATACTGATGTCCTTTTTTAAATTAATAGTGCAATAATTTCAAGTATTATAGAATAGACACTGCAGAAAGACTTTGGAAATGCTGATATTTAACATGGAAATAACTTTAGTAAACTGTGGAAAAACTGCTGTTTTGCTAAAACAGTTCAGAAAAATAAAAGTTTTTATTTTTTTTTACATTTAGAGCCAATTGTACCAGCAAGGGTTAACTTTAACCCACTGTTAAACTTAGGTTTTTTCTACTTTCCTGAATTTTCATTGGCTCAAATCGATCACATGATCAAAATAACCCAGGGTTAAGACTTAACTGTAGTTGGTACAATTGGCCCTTAAACTCATAAAAACTCCAATTTCTGCAGTTAGGGCTTCTTCATAAGTCCACGGATTTAAACTCTCTAGAAATTGTTTCTCTAGATTCTTTTGTATGTTAGAAGGTATCATTATGTGTTCTGTTTACACTTCATTCTCAAGTTTCTTTTGATTACAAAAATTTCGACAATTGAAGATACAGTGGAAATCATATATCCCAAAACAAATGTTTACTTAGTGGTAATAAGCAGGAGGCTATAACATGTTTGTCTTTTGCCGTCATATGGTGCTTGGTTCATTACTGAACCCACCAGGAGGGCACTAGTGATTTAACAAATTTTTATTTTTAAATTCCTAAAAAGGTGAGATGGAGCGCCGTCACACTGTGCCACCTTATATCTGTATGTTACCATATGATGAGAAAGGTGAGAAAGCATTTCTTAAAGCAATTCAGCTAATGACATATAACATGTCTGATGGAAAATAAAAAAGTTCGTGGCGAGATTTTAAAAAAAAAATTACTAATGTTTTGTAAGATTTTTGAGGAACTTCTATGCAGTGGGGTTTAATTCGTGGATATCCAAGAGTATATCCTGAAGGGTGTTCATGTTATTGTTTTGGCAATTTGTTACTGGCAAAATTCATTTTCAAACTGCTTGAAAAAAATATCACCTTTGATATGGCAGACTCATGCAGAATTTCCGCTATGTAATACGTCTTCTATTAAGATTAATGAGCTTAATGCAAAGGTCATAAGCGTATTTAATGTTTTTTCTTGGTATTTGAATAGGCACTGGTCAGTTGACAAGGCTGCTGGTTTAATGTTGAAAAAAAATATATCATGTGTATAAACAAGGCTCATTTTACTTCATTAAAAGACATACAATTTTACTATGTTTAAACTTGGAGAACATTAGCATATCAAGTATATATGCTTTAACATATCTTTTATAGTTGCTTCCATGCACTTAAAAAGTAGATATTATTACATTGTTAAATAATAACAATTTATTAATTGCTTCAAGGTTCCACAAACAGTAGCAACAAAGTTTAATTAATGTTGACAAAATGATGAGCTTTTTTTTTCTACTTTCCTTGTTACTTAATTATGGTTTTAATTGATTTTAATATCTATACTTTCACTGCGCTTGTCTAATATCTGTTCGGCCAGACAGGTAGTTAAGGTTTTAAAAACACCACCTGCTTCTCACATTGTCAAAAAATAATAATCTGAAATAAAATTGGAACTTATGCTGTTAATATAGGTCATAATAACTGTAATCTGGATATTATAAAGTCTTTAATTCCTGTTTAAAAAAGGCAGAACATTGATTCCTGCTGCTTGAAGCCTTGATATAATATAGTTAGACAAAGTAAAATACAAGTTATTACATAGTATCAGTTTTTCATATCAAGGGGTGTTTTCATCAGGTTATGGTCAGTCTAATGTCAGTATTCGTTGAGAAATTTGGTAAAAAAAATGCATGTTCCTTCATGCAATTGACTTTTTTTAAAAGTTGATACTGTATATAACATGATTATATATTAGGCGAAATAACATTTACTCTAAAAACCATTTTTCAACAAAACAAATTGATTTTTGTCAAGCCTTGCGTGATTCCATTATTGAGTTTTTATTAGGTACAGTGGTTCCGTTTTCACTTTTATATACATTCCCCTTAGGGCTCCCTCGTAGGATGGACGGTATAAGGTTCCTCCACATCCAACTATATTTCCCTCAATGCAATTCGTTCAAAACGTGTGACAGACCATGGAGCACTGATGTACTTTCTGTCAAGTCACACGAAAGCAAATTAACTTTTAAGTTGTGTCAGTAATACAGTGATTGAGGTTTTTCTGGCATGTCTAAGAATGTACTATATGGTTATGCTCCTGCTCTCTTGCGCCGCTGGTGCACGCGCCAGTTCACAGAGCAGGGCATTGTGGGGGAATGTGTATACGTACAGGGACCTGAAAGGTTTCCAAACTAATTTACATACATATAGTGATGGTCGCTCCAATCGAGCAATTTCCCCAAGAAAGGGTGTGGGAATGAAATTCCCATAGGGTTTGTATAGGCATGTGTAACAGCATGGGACAGTGGGCACATGACCCATCTCAATTGAAGAATGACAAAAAAGATAAAAAAGTAGCCATGGTGTAAACTCATTTTGCAAGACGAGAGCCTAGGGACAGCTTTTACTGAGTATATATCTGAAAAATCCCACTTTCAAATCTCTCTTATGGGCAGAGGGCATTGGACAAGACTACATGCGGCTGTGGTAACATAATAAATAGGGTGATTTGTTCATAAAATACATCTTACATCCATGTTTGTGCCTTCTTTTGTGTCCATCAAGCATAATATAGCTGCTGTGTATGAGAAAAATGGCAAGGTCTCATTCTTATTGATGGAAATCAAATTTTTCTTAAAAGAAAAATGGAAATTTTGGGCCCAAAATGCCCAGTGTAGCATGTTGCTTTCAATTGAATGTTGAGCCACCTTTATAACAGGGTGGCTGAAATAATTTTCATATAAATCATTTGGAAATCCCTGTTCTGAATTGATTGTGTAGTGGGACTAGGTTTTTGTTTATATCTTCATATTTTTTTTTGAAAATAAAGACTATACCTTTGCATATGAAATGAATAGATATTAAATGCCCTTTTATATACGAGGTATGTATGTACAGGGCTTTAATTAATAAGTTATGATAGTTACACAACCTGGAAAACTCGGGGAATTTAAAAAATATTGCCTATAGGACTCAGGGAAAACTCAGGGATTTTTGTTGAACACCTGAGAACTCAGGGAAAACTCAGGGATTTTTGTTGAACACCTGAGAACTCAGGGAAAGTCATTTGATTTATGTTGTTAGGCAAAACTTTCTAAAGATTATTTCAGATACAGCATGCATGCAGAAATTGATAGCAAAAGTAAGAAATTGAATTGTTTATTTCGAAGAAACTATACCTTTAATGGCTTTAAATCTGTAAGCCATTCTTTACCTAAATTACTCATTTGGAGAATTACTTTTTAAATATTATTAAGTCAATAAAGTTAAAAATAATGTTTATGAAATACCTGGTAATTTGTCTTTTAAAAGTAAACTTGGAAAATCCGGAAAACTCGTTGAATTAAATTTTGAAATTGTTGAATTTCCATATTAACATTTTCCTTAATCTACAATTGATTTGAATTTCTTCCCTTTGGGAACGATTAAATTCTCTCAGGTTATTAATAATGACACGAAAATCACGAAAAACTAGAAAGTTTGCAGGTAAAGAAATTGTTAGGTCTCATACAGAAATTGTTGTGGATATATCTAACGAAGTAATAGCAACATAGTTGTTACATTTTTGCTTTTAAAATAGAGAAATCTTCAATCTAGGAAGCTTTAAAAATCCTTTAGGTTTATCCATGCAGTAATGCAAGCTGTATAAGGATGGTGATAAAATGCTTTTTATCTATAAAATGTCAACCAAATTGCTTTATGCAAATTTAACTTACAAGGCGTAGGCTTGAAACAAGAGAGGTAGAAGCATATAATTGTTTGCATGCCGGAATTTGAGGAGAAATGAGTAAAATAGTTGACCATGACAAATATTTGTTTATGTTTGGCAATGACTTCTTGGTGTGACAAAAATCCAGGTTTTTTAACGATCGTAGACCTTCACAATGTCTCACCTTAACCTGAATTTAAATGGGCATTTGAAATGGCTTAAATCATTGCTAATTAAAACCCTCAAACAAGTGCAAATTTTAACTACTCGATTTTTATTTGAAAAATAACCTTTAAAATCCAAATACATATATTGTTTTCATTTATTTTTATTATGTGATTTGTGGTATAAATAAGTATTTAATTCAAGAAGATTTATAAGATATTTTCAAGAAAAAACAATAAAAGTTACAGGCTCCCTAAATTCAAACAATAATTATACCAATATTTGCAGAAAGTGCATTTTAGAATTAAATTAACGAATTTCTGCAAAAAATTGTAAATTTATGAAACAGAAATGTAAGCTATACTACAAAGTTAACGTAAAAACATGCATGATCTTCTTCAAAAATCACGATGAAGTTTGGCTTTCTTCAAAATTATTAATAAAATTATGCTTGTTTTTTGAAGAAACTCTTAACTTTAATTCTGAAAAATCCTACAACTGCTTTAATATAAGTTGCCCAACAAATTAAAGATACTTTTCTTTGCATCAATTTGTCTACAAAACATAATTTAGCATATTTATTTATTGGGAAATGCATTCAGTGCAGAATTGACTGTAATAATATTTTTTAATTTGGCAAATTTATGCATTGATAAATTCATATGGACATTTTTCAAGGAGTTTATGAAAAATCAAGGAAGTTTATCATATGGATATCATTCAGGATGTGGTCTTTTGATTTTATTTTTCTTAATTTTCTTTTTATAGTTTTAAATTATTGGTCAACCCTTTTAGTTTTTTCAGTGAGCGTGTTTTCCAATGGCATGCCGAAAATACACACTTTTGACCACACCTAAGTTCCCAACAGAGTTCACTCATTAACAGGTCACTGACTAGGTGAACATGTACTCTTTTAAAACGCATGTGTGTTGCCGAAAACCAACCGTAAATATTGTTTTGAATAAGACCATTAGCACCCTGGATGATCGTAAATTTGCTTTGAATGGTATAACTTGTAAGAAAAGATTATAGAAAGAGTTTTAACTTGTAGAACATTTATGATCTTAACGTTGACACTCCAAATATAATTGCACTTTCGCGAAGTGTATAATAGGATTTTTTAAAAAAAATATGGTCTTACCTTAACTGTTTTTCAATTTGAAATTCTGCCATTTCTTGTTGTTGTTAAAGACGTCCAGCATCGCAGATTTCTTTGAAAACAAGACTGCGGGCAATTCTGTATATAGTTTATCTGACTGAGAAATGGTACTCCCAAATATACTTTTTCGCTTCAAATGCCTTAACGAGCCTACAGCTGTGGTGTTATTAACAATTTGAAAGTTAATTTAACCCAGTCGAAGCCTATTTTTATTGGATTTTTAGAAAGGATTTATGGGACATATTTTATCAATAATTAATATTGAGGTTTAATTAAAAAATATAATGATTTTCACTATCATGGACCAATAGCTTTAATGGCTTTTGCATCCACAAAAATTTATAACTAGTCCATTGATTGGTGAAACGGATATTCTGGTGAATTTAATAGATTTTACTGCAATCACATTTGTTTATAATAAGGACATAAAAGTTGTATAATAAGGATTTTTTGTTCAAGTTTCCATTCACTTGGAATGGTAATAAATTAATGGATTCACCACTAATGGTATCCCATTTTTAATGAATGACATGATTAGTTGATTATTGTTATTTTAATTAATCCTGGAAACAATAGTATACTCAAATTTTGAGATGGGTAAAAATAGGTTGTAATTTCTGATAGGTATTTTCCACAGCACAATATTTTTTATTGCAATTTCAGTTATTTTTGCAGGCCTGAATCTTTCTTATAGTGAATTATTTTTCAGTTCTTGTAATATTTCATACATTGTGTTCTGCCAATATTATTGCTTTTCGCCCACATCGTAATTTTGGGAGGTCATAAATGCACAGGAGGTACATTTTGTATTTGACATTACTTTAGGCAGGGGAGGAGGATCAGTGTAGTTTAATTATTGGGTCTGAAAATGATTTGATTGGCAATTCCTGTATTTTATTTGATAAATATTTTATTTATATCAAAGTGGTAGGTATCTTCCATTAGGTGGTCTTCACTGTCTGTACCAATGCATTAATTAAAATGGGGATGTTATTTGGCAAATAATGTTGATTTTCAATTAGCTTCTTTGATAACTATACATTCATCTAGGTATACTTGTTTTTTCATATAAAAAATTGTGCTGCAAGGTATATTATTCAGTGTCAGGTTCCTAATTATGAAAATGTATTCATGTCATGGGCAGTTACATGACAATCGTTTTAGTAATAGCTGTTTTGTGGTACCTGTGGGTGGTTTTTTTGCTGGTAACGAAATTAGCTTTGCTTTAATGAAGCGCACCCGTTTCAGCAAATATGCTCGTGTGTAAAACATTGTGGGAAAATTTTGTAATTTATTTTATTTTCTAGTGATAGTATATCTGCTTCATTTATTTAAAATTATGGTAAAAAACAATGGGGAAGTAAACGCAATCTTGATGATGGTAATTTTCACAAAATCTAAATAAAATAACTGAAAGATATTGTCGGCCTTGGTATATAATGGGATGTTACAATAATGTGACAAATGCAGCAATTTTGTTTGTTACTTGAGAGGAAGGCACCTGTTTGACTGGTCTTCACTTCCTAACACCTGCTCAACTAACGACAACAATTTTACGACTCAAGTCATCTTTTAAAATCACCAACACCAGAAATACGACAAAAGTTATAAAATAACCAAATAATAAAACTAAGAAGGCTAACTATTGCCATAAGATTTAATCCAAAAATGAAGTCAGACTTGCGTGACCAAACAATATATGTGAGAAACTAGGAATGTTTACCAAATTTAAATATGTAAGAACCATGAACTTTTTGGTGCAAGTGATAATTTATCCCTGGGATACTCAAGCTATAGTGTTTCATTTGCTTTCGTGATATCTGGCATTTGCTAGTTGAAGAAGTCAGAAGGACCCACTACTATTGCATACTCGAAGCTCCTGACCACAACTTACATCTTGGTCATTAATGAATAGCTCCATTTCGCTAGTGGCATATTTATCAAAAAAATAACCATTCGTTATATGTAAATTACATTTAAAAAATTGGTATAAACCTATTAAGTGTGGGTACAACAGCTCTGCTAGACTGCTTAGAAATAGCTTTGGTAGTCTTGAAGATATAAGACCAAAACATTAGTAGTATTTGGTCAAATCCTTCGACCAACTGCATCTTGACCATATAGTGAGGGAGCATTAATGTTTTAGCACATAGTGCCTGTTAGACTGTGCTAAGCAGTTGGCCTTATTAGTTTATGCCAGTTTTATGGCAACTGACAGAACGAAACTGAACATTTATTTCACTGCAGGGAATCTTATGCAGAAACTCTTATTTAACTTTTAATAAAAGATAGTTAATGATAGAGAATGTGTCAAGTTGCCAGCAAGCAATTGTCAATAACCATTATAGCTGATCAGCCCTTCATTGGATGTCCAATATAATGCTAGTTTATATATGAAATACAGTCAATACACGTAGTTAGAAATTAAGGAATACCTTAATTACCTGAATTAAAAATGTTTATTTTTAATTTAAGGGTCTTGCCTGCCGATGTAATATCTAAAACTAATAAAAAAATTTAGCATCTATAGAGATAATCCTGTATGCACATGTGTCACAGTACAAGTTTAGGAAAAGTCTATAAAAAGGCCTTTTGTAAATTTATTGGGCATGATACAGTCCTTGGACATCATCATAAGTCTTCTGTGCGTGATGAGTCTATAGCCCAAGACTGCTTTCTTGCCCATGCAAATGAGAATGCTAAATTCAATTTGTACAACTTTTATATTGCTATTCAATTAGTTTATTTTCTTTTTTGTATTACTATTATATCTTTAAGATAAATGCATATGTTGGATAACATTTTGAATGCATAATGCGTAAACTCAAACGTGAATTGGTTATGCTTCAGTTAATTGTTATTGACCCGCTTGTTTTGATACCATATCAATGCAAATTTAGCGATATAACTCAGAAGAAAGAAGTAAATGTTAATGTGTGTGGTGGTACGTCATGTGGAGTTTATAACTTTAGGAACACAATTCTGTAATCTATTGAATAAAACAAAATTGTTTTATGTCCTGGTTCAACTGCTTGCAGTTCTGTTTTCTGGTTTGTCGAAGGCTTCTTCTCATGTGTGAGAATCGGTCAAAAAAAAAATTATTCAATAATAATTATTATTAAGAGGAAATTAAAAAAGCATTCAGATAGGCTAGAGTTTATTATCATAAGTTTCTAGCAGTTTTATTACTTTTATATTTAGCGAAAATCAACAAAATTCTTCTTGCCCAATTTTAGTGGTTTCTGGTCGGTTTAACAGAGTGTTTGTCAAGCATAATCAGTTACTAATTGAGTCGTAAAAGATTCAATGGATTTTTTATTGACAAAATATCTAAGCAACTAAAGAATAATGACATTCTATATCACATATTGGTTACATTATAGTCAATCTAATGGATTGTATTATTTATATGCTTAGCTTTACTATTCGTTTTTCATTAATGAAACAAACATTGCTTTCTACAAGCCAGTGCAAGTATAGTCCATAAATTAAAGGGACAGTACCACATTAACTCAATCATTTTAACAACAAAAAGGGGAAAAAATTACAGTGTAGAAATTTAAATTTAATGTATAATTGCCATTCAATAGTTATTAATATTGAAACAATCCAATCTGGAAAAAAATGAGGATGGTTGATTGAAGCCATGTTAGAAGTAATTTTGTCAACCTTATATATATTGTCATTCACGGGTTGGCATGCTACTGCCACCTAGTATCAAACAGTGGTATCAAAAATAGTATCAAAAAG
>JAQIXP010002509.1:0-14938 GCA_034700285.1 Proteroiulus fuscus
TGCATTATTTTCATGTACAAAACATGTTCTTACCATGTTTGAAAACATGTAATAACCATGATATTTTCTGTAAGGGTAAAAAAGAAGTTAATTTAGAAGCTATGATTATAGACACAGGAAGTTTTCCTTTTAGATAACATTTCTAAAAATGGAACTATCTTGACTAAGAGAATGCTAAACTGTAAAATGTGTAAAAACTACACACACTTTCAATGCCCTCATGAAAAATTTAATTAAATCCATTTCCATTAAATTATATACACTACGAGTATAATACCTTACTATCATAAACATTATAAAATGAATCTTCCACACAACATTTGCATGAAAAAAAATTAATAATTAGAGTTTTAAATTTATGGGAATGAAAATAGAAAGGATTTTTGTTGTGTGTGAGAGATTTCAATTCCTAAATAGTTAACATGCAAATTAAATTAAAATCCAGTCAGATTACATAATTTGAATACAGTGCTATGCTAGAGAGAAAAAAAGTAATCTAGCAAACGGCCAAATTGGAATAAAGCACACAAATACACATACACAACTGTTATAAGTTAACATAAAAGATCCAGCTA
Source organism: Proteroiulus fuscus (assembly GCA_034700285.1). Classification (NCBI taxonomy): domain Eukaryota; kingdom Metazoa; phylum Arthropoda; class Diplopoda; order Julida; family Blaniulidae; genus Proteroiulus; species Proteroiulus fuscus. Next base: position 576 of record JAQIXP010002509.1, read on the forward strand.
AATTAAACTACAAATTTGCATTTACAGTGCTGCAAATTAACAACAATAAACGAATCACGAGAGGATGGTATCGTTCAAATGCTGGCTGAACCCCAAAAATTTTGTATTTTAAACGCCCCTGGGAATGCATTATTTGTTACACCTATCCTCATTTGAATACAGGATATTTGCATAAATTGACTTTCTTTTTAGAAGGTTAATGGGAGTATTTAAAATTTAAAGAGCAAACTAAATTATTATTGGATACATAACGAATACACCAGCTTCATTCAATGTTGGGTTAGGCATTGAAGTTTGCAATGTATTCAGGCAGGTCAAAATAGGAGAGAAGGGAAAGTGAAATTAGCATATGTAACATATACTCCAAACGTAAAAGTAATCTAATAAACAGTGCCATCATTTAGAAGAGGGCTTTACTAATTTATTTGAATAGAATAACATGTATATTCTGCGCTTCAAAAGTTTGTTCAGAAATAGCGCTTTTAGTTATGCGATTGTCCACACCTAGGGGAATTAATGGGCTGTTTGCGATCTAATTAAAATCAAATTTACAGACCGGACAATAAAAAAGGGTAACCCTTACTAGTTCTACATAACACCAGGCCTATTTAAAGACAATAAAATTATCATTTCTGATACCTAAAAAGCCATCATTCATTGTCATTTAGAATTACATAGGATTGTCTTTGATTGCACAAACTATAAGAAAGTCTTGTGTGATTGCCTATAGCAAGGGGATGTTCTGTGTGATTGCCCATTTACAAGGGGCAGTTGTGTGTGATTGCCTATTTCCAGGGGAAGTTGTGTGTGATTGCCCATTTACAAGGGGCAGTTTTGTGTGATTGCCTATTTCCAGGGGAAGTTGTGTGTGATTGCCCATAACAAGGGGCAGTTGTGTGTGATTGCCCATTTATATGGGGCAGTTGTGTGTGATTGCCCATTTACAAAGGGCAGTTGTGTGTGATTGCCCATTTACAAAGGGCAGTTGTGCGTGATGATTCACATTCAGGGGGATGTTATGTGTGATTGCCCATACCCTGGGGGATGCTGTGTGTGATTGCCCATATCCAGGGGAAGTTGTGTGTGATTTCCCAATTCAGTGGATGCTGTGTGTGATTGCAGCAAACCAAGGGGAAGTTGTGTGTGATTGCCCAATTAAAGGGGAAGTTGTTTGTCCATATCCAGGGGAAAAATCTGTGTGATTGCCAATACCCAGGGATAGGGATACGTTGTGTGTGATTGCCCATATTAAGGGGCAGTTGTGCGGGACTGACATTATTAATGGCATAGGTTATGATTGTGATTGCCCATATTTTGGGGAAATGTTGTGTGATTACCCATATCCAAAAGGAAAGTTTTGTGTTATTGCCCATATTAAGGGGGCAGTTGATTGTGAATAACCACACCAAAAGGGAAGTTGAACTTGTGATTGCCTACGTTCATGGAAAAGTTATCTTTGTGATTGACCACAACCAAGGAGATGTCATTTGTGTAATTGCTATTATTAAAAGAAAGTTTTAGATACGATTGTCCATACTGTGCATTTTTGCCCATATTTAGGTAGTTATTTGAATTGCTGTTAATATATTCCTGGAAAATTTGGGTGAGGGATATGTGTGATATGTGTCATTTTCCATGTTCCTACAAAATTTGTCTACAACTGCCCCTTGTTTAGGGAGACGTTTTACTTGGAATAGCCTACTCTCAGGGGAAAATTGTGTGAACGACTGACTATATTCAGACGAAGTTATAGATAAGAATCCCCCTATTCAGGGTAAGTTATGGATATTAGTGAACTTACTGAGGAACGAAAGCTGGATATGATAGCCTATAATCAAGGATAAGGATGCTGGAATTGCTGCTATTCAGGGTAAGGACTGTGATATTCCTTAATCAGTAGGAAGTGTAGGAATATTTACGGGCATTTTCCAATGCATGCAGTAACTCACAGAATCCCTTCAATTAAGGAGTTACCCTGCAGATTTTTTCATTTATAAATAGGAAGAAGATAATGCTTGGGGCAATTTTGTGATTTCTACATTTAATTATTTTTATTGATTACTAAATTTAAACTTCAAAATGCCCATTTATTAGTAGCTTACTTTGAAAATAGTTCATGAAAATATGCCATGGATACACTAGTTGTTATTTATAAAATAATCCCATCAATATTACTTGCGAGATGCACTTTTTATATAAATATGAAGAGAATTTCCCCGCAAGCTGCAAAGATCAATCATGCTTGTTGGAAAAAATAAATATATATATAAAAAGGCGGTGCCGGGGGCCGTGAATATGGGACTGCAGTCCTGGTTCGTACTGAACATACAACTTAACATACATATTGTTATTATTGGAACAGTTTTGCTTTAGGGCTATTTTAGTATTTGCAGAATCCATCAAGATTTGTATTCCCGGGGACAAAAATTCAATATATTGAGCTGATTTGCTGGTAGCTCTGGATAAGCATGAAGCTAATTTGAAGAGTGGAATTGGTACTACATTATAAAGCTAAAATGGTATGTATGGGTATAATATTGGTCTGTATTGGTTATCTGTACTGCTTGTATTGGTACATATTGATGATATATTGATGATTGATGATATGAGTATAACCACTGGAATGTTATTGCACCAATAAGACAAATATCCACAATCATTCAAACGGTTAATTAACTAATTGCAGCTTTGAAATAGCATTTAATGTGGGTTTTTTAAAATTAAAACTACTTCCGACATTTACTGAGAAAATAATGTCTTCCCAATTGGCACATATCCTCATGCCCATAGTGATTGTGTGTGTGTAAATGGGTGTAAATGGCAAGAGCTAGAAAGGGATAAAGTTAAAAAATAGATTTGTGAGGATATAGGCAATATAAAGTATGGTATCCCTCAAATGTATTTTAACTAGAATTTTAGAACCAATTGCCCAGTTAACCAATATAGCTATTAGGACTCCCAATTTATATTAGATCATTAATCTTATTGAGCCAATTAAAACATCAAAACATCATAATAACAGGTAACATCAGCAATTGGAACCAAAAAGAAATTTGTTTTAAAAGATTTTTATAGTGTTTAGGAGAGGGAATTGTATTGTAATTTTGAACAGGGAAGATGCCCTATTTTTTCAAAGAAATTTTGCCGGATGTGAAGCCGATGAAATATGGGAGCCATTACATCAAAGTGCACGGTGAATTGAACACATTTGTTTTAGAAAGCTAACAAAGATAGACGTTTTCGAACCAAAGGAATTGCTATTTGTGGCTGTGCCCAGTCACATATTATGAAGGATGTTGTATACGACTACACGGACCTAAACATTTAAGCATAAGGGTCAGGGTAAAATATGTAGATGGGGGTCCCAAAATATGCATCACTGATATTCCCCACAGATTTCATAAGTGAGGTTATATGCACGGCAAGGTCTATAGCCTGGTATGAAGTAACGAAGACAAAGTACTAAGGCAAGAGATGGGTATAATGATAGAGTGTGCTGGTGTGGGTTTCTGCTGCTTTTATTTTGCACATTAATCACACATAAAAGGGCGGTTGGTCAACGGTAACTATCTTTGAAAAATGATTTATCTCACCTCTCAGCACAAATGCATATACGTGTTGTGTATCCCCAACAAATATTGGGCAATGGGCAAGAGCTAACCCTAAAACAAGAGAAGTCTGGTTTGCTTTAAAATGTTATAAAAGACAATGTAGATTTATGGTATGCAACTTGTTCCCATTACTCTAATGCACACTCATAATTTTGCGCAGAAAATATGGGAATCCTCAGGCTGCAATTTTTTCTTGAGAGGAAAACTTGGAAAAATGCACAACAGGAAAAAGTTTTGGGGTCAAAAATATTAAAACTAAACATTCACAGATGAAACTACACATAAGAGTAAACCACGCCATAATACGTTACATACACCAGCTAAACTCAAATTAAATTGAATCATACCACGAGTATAGAAGTATTTTCATATGCTGGCGGCCTGATAAATTAAAAAAAGAAAACGTAATTAACGTTTAGTAAATCGGTTTTCACATAACACAAAATAGAGATATGGCAAATTCATTATTCAACAAAGTCAATTCATGTATAGGTTCTATACATTATGCAAAAGATGAAACTTAATTAACCAGCTTGTATAAATAAATTTTAATATTTTCCAACCAACTCCTCAACTAATCTATATTCCCTAAACTAAGTAAATATGCATGTAAATATTTCTGTGAAGCTGATTTCATTGTTAATACATTTAGCGAAAACAGACAAAATTTCAACAAAATTTTCATATCATTATTAAATATTGTCTAATCTCATTAAAACCATTTGGAGCTTTTACATCATGATTAAAAATTAGTTTTGAATTTAACATCTGATACTAAACTTTTAAAGTACCAGAATGATCCAATAAGCACTTATATATGATAAAAGATAGTTTCAATTGAAAAAAAAAGTATTGCATTAAGTGAGAGCAGAAACATTTTTCATACACAAATGTCATACGATAAATTATAGCTTAAAAAAAACCTTTTTAATTTCATTATTTATACTCAAAATGTTTGATGTCCCCAGAATAGGAAATTTATTTGAAAAATACAGAGAAAAGCTAATTCCTATACTTCACAAAAATATATTATTTTTGGTAATATTAAAGACATTTCTAGGATAATTATTTTTTCTTAAATTACATGCTTTTATTAGAATTTTTGTGAATTCATTGATCTTATTAGATTTAATGATAATCCATTCAAAATGTAGTAATATTATAGATCTAATGGATTATAATGACATAATGTGAGTTCATTTAAAAAAAAGAGAGAAATTGACCCTAACTTTAAATTATGATGAGCTGAACCTTAAGAAATTAAGAGAAATACAGCATAAAATGAATAAAAACTTAAGAAATGCTGGTTAAATACTGAAAATATATGAAAATTTGATAATTATAGAAATACCCTTTAAAAAATTAAAAAAGATACACCACATTTGGGTACCCTGAGATTTTCCTAGAAAATTGAACCAAACCTTAATTCTGAATGTTACTTCAATATAAAATTTGCATAAAAACTAGGGGTTCTGGAAATCGGAAATTTACAAGTTAGCATAGTGTAAAAAAAAAAAAATAACTTCAAAGTTGAAATATAATATTGTGTTGAAATCAATTTAACAACCAAGTACAAACAAAGCCAAATCGACTGGTAGTCGAAACAAAAAGAAAAGCAGAAACCAAAACTACACAGAAACTATATATATGTTGAAGTCTGCTAATTATCTATGTCTGGTAACTTGCTCTAGGGTGCCATATTACGCCATTCAAAGCCTGTAACATTCTTAATAAACCTAGCTGATACAATAATCAGACAAGAAGCCTTCAAAAAGGGCATTGCCTTACTTCTTAAGATCGATATATACACAAGATAAAGAATAATGAAAATTTTCTGTAAGTAACAAGTAATCACTTTACTAAATATTACATACACAATAGAAAAAAAACGAGTCCTATTTCAAATACATTACTATTCGAGTGCATATGGGTCGTGTACTGAGTAGTGCTTGACAAAATATTTCTCGATTTATATGGGGTCATTAATAGTGAATTTAATGGCCTCTGTACATATGCTCAACCCATGAAAGGGTTTTTAAATTGTCATACTATATTTATAAATGCATTTAACAATAAATTTTTGTATTACAATTTAATCTGAAAATATGAGCTTATGTATCTGGAGAAAGTCGCATTTATTTAAAGTTGAAAAACAACATATTGCTCTCGTAATAGGAGATGCCCTTTTAAAATTAATTATGCCTGTTTTTTTTAAAGAAAATGCGATGCAATATTAAAATCGACACCTTTGTAGAATAACAAGCTTCCTACTGAATTTTGAAAGAGGGCTTCTATGCTTTCTTGAACAAAAATCATTTTCCTGACTATCCCTGATCAAAATAAAACTTTTACCTGATAATTTAATTCCTTATACATAGCAATTAGCATTCACTTTCCAGATCTTACATTGTTGATTTAAACCAGTGAAAAATAAATTAAGAGCCGAGATGAGTCCATTTTTGCTGAAAATGAGATATTTACATATGCCAAATGACAATGTACAGACTTTTGAAAATTAAGTAGGCCCTACCCAAATTTAGGTATAGGGTTAAGGTGAACTCAAAACTGGTATGCAGATTCCATTTAAGGGAAGCCAAAGGTGAAGCTGCATCACAAAGTGCAATTTTCCATGTAAAAATTAAGCTCAACATTTTAAATTAACAAAGTTTTATGCAATAAATCTTGGGTTTCTTCAAACGCATTTTTCTCAAAATAAGAAATCTGAACTTATGTGGTTTTTTTATCTCAGCTCTAGTCTTCAAATATTGATATTACTATCTTGGAAAATGAATTGAGAAACTTAGATAAATTATGACAAAATTAGGATATAGAGTTAATATGCTTTTAATGTAATATCACATAAATGACGTTATTAAAGTTTCCTATCTCTGAACAATTTACATTTATATTCTGCAGAAATGTAACATGTTTAAAGTTTCTGTAAAACCTGTGCTGCTTCTGCATCGTGAAGAAGCGTAAATTTTTCTGCTGAGCATATAAATTGTATATTTTTCTGCAAAAACTAGTCACCACAAGTTATTAAAAATTTCTGCAAGAATATATTCAAGGATTACTCTCGTAATAAAACTGAAAATGATACTTTTCTATCAATGATGTTAGCAGCCTTGACAAACGAATACTTGTCACCTTTAATTGTTACATAACAAACAGTTTGGTAATCTAACCTTTGGTTCATAGTAAGCCAACCATGGCCAGTTTGTAAAGTGAAGTTGACTGATCTTCAATACTAGAAATTAATGTACAGCCATAGTTGGATTATCGGTGACCAAGTATTATTTATGAGGACTTAACTTTTCCAAAACAAAACTAGAAAATATATATCACGACTTAAATACAAAATTACTATGCATTCTATATTCTAAGCTAAATTTATGAATCTCACTGGGACAAGTACGAGGCATATAAACCAGCTAACAATGCCATTTCTGACCATTTTCATTCGTGAATTATCACGTTAAATTATGATGTGAAAATTCAGCAAGCTTCAATTACTATATTCGAGCGCAAAATATAGCATTTAAACGCTCCAGTGAACAAGAAAATTGGAAGTTTTATTTTTCACAAAAGCCCGGGCTATAGGCCTACACTGCATCACCCACAAAAAAATAATTTATTTTTGTTCCTATTACATTTGGGCAATCTTTACAACGTTGAAAACTCAGAAAGTTGTAAATTTTTGTTGGGAAATAAAAATTAATTGCGAAATTTACATTAATTTTAATGGACTGGCTTTAAAGCATTGCCTGAAGGGAAGGTTCTGCCTAATGACGTCATTAGGTATCATTATCTCACCTACTAGGCCTATGTTAAAAACTGGAATATTATCATTTTCATTTGAAAAGGGATTTAAGGATTACTTTTAAATTTGCCCTATATATATATATATATATATATGGCTTTCCATTGCTTTTTTGAATTCAAAAAAGAAACTTACAAAGCTTTTTAAAGCAAATAAGTCAATTCAGTCCGGATATGCATATTTAAACTATTCTACATGAAATAAGTAATATGCACTTGCATATTCGACAGAGCATAAAAAATTAGGAATCTGACTTGAACCCACCAATCAATAATTAAAATGTCCTGAATACATGAAATCGGTTGAAAATGCACAGCCCAAATAAGCGCCATGGATTTTACTGACAGAATGTAACGCCCTCTACTGGATAAAAGGCATTAACTCTCATGAAACTTGTAGTCATGCATGTTCTAGAGGGAGCCACCAACTTTCAGTGTCTGCTGAAATCTATGGAAAAACTACGCCTAATTTCTTCAATATGGAAAATTTGCTGCATTTATTATTGTCAAAGCCAATCATATCTAGTAAGTGTGTACAATTTAAATATTACTTGCTACAAGGTAGGACTTTCCCATTCACTTATTGACGTTTTGGAAAAAAACTTTCCCCTCTGCCTCATAATTTAAAAAAAAATCTTCAGATTATCAACAATAAAAGGACTAAAACAGAAAAATATGTTTACGTTTTACAATTATAACCTAATTAAGTTTATATTTCATATACAGGTGTAGGAGGAAATTGTCCGCCATGACAGCAATAAAAACATGCCTATTTTGGGGCCTATACCGTGAGGATGAAAATACTTAAACCAGCAGCATAAAAAAAACACTTCAGTATGTGCCATTCATCCAGTTGCTAAGACTATGCAAATGAGATACTTGAAGATAATCAATAATAAAACGCAATCGTCCAATAAACCAAAGCGAGATGAATTTCGAAAGCGTGATAAAAATACTCATATTTTTTGTTTATAGAAATAAGTTAAGGAAAATGGACAAACGTTTTGTATATCCTGCAAGTTAAATTGCACATTTTTTGGTTATATAACCAAGTACCAAAATGTGCTAAAAATGTCTAATGAAAAACGAAAAGCAATCTTCCATCGCCCATTGTAGTCAACAAGCTTAGCATGAAAATAAAAAAGATGCAGCAGGAAAGTTAGTGAGAATAATCGTAAAAATAGGCCATAAAATTTTACATAAGCTAAACTTCAAACAAAGGCTTGGCAATTTTTTATTGAAAATAGGAAGCATTAAATTAGATATAATTGCCAATGCAAGTCTAACTTCAAATACCCAGCAGCAAGCTATACACAATATAAAAAGATTGTAATAACGTTACGTATTGATCACAAAAAAAATATAGCTATAAAGTAGAATTATGAAAAAAAAAATCAAATACAGCCCTGATGAGCAAAAATGAAAGCGCTGCAAAAGAGGAAGCATATAAAGTTACCGTCAAGTAAATCATGCAAAGTTTTGCAAATAAGCCTAGTTGTACATTCAAAGCAATACATTTTAGCATGCATATATGCTACTTAGTAAAATTGTCAGGGAACATACAACAAATCACATTGTCTTCATTCGTATATGTCTGACTTAGTTTCTACTCCATAATTTCCCTAGGTCTATGTACGTGTCTTTTACTTTTTTTTCACCGAATAGCACAATGGGAATCCTATTTTCACAATCAGCAGTTTCACAATACTATATACTTAAGAAAAAAGTTAGTTCTTTGGTTGAAATTACGCGATATTCGTCCAGACGAAAAAGTAATTTAGATCTACATTTTCCCTCCACATGCATTTAGAGGGCTTTGCACAAAATGCATTATTTGTCCAAAATGGCTTTTTTAAAAGCAGTCATTTTGAAAATCTGGGGAAAATTAGTATAGGGGTATAGCAAAACGAATTTCTTTTCAATTTTATCGTTTTGTAATAGCTTTGACTTCTCTTCATTTTAGCAAAGAAAAAAAAATGATAAATGGGCAGTTTTAAAGAAATTATAGTACTCTATACCGAATAAATGAATACCATTATAGGCAAAGTAAAAGATGAAATTCTTCAAAATACAATGATAAATAATTGCAAGTACAACCCATCTTATTCTAAAAGGACATATACCAAAATTTTAATGACTATGGCAGGCCAGAAGGGCCGGGGTCAAAAATTAATTTTCATAAGTTAGCCTTAAAATATTATTTTACTCATAACAATAATTGTGTACAGATAAGTAACAAATGTAAATATTAAATATAAAGTTGCTTTTAATTCAAATATTTTAGTTTAGACTAAAGTTTGGATAAGTAATTTTTTGTTAGTAAACCTCCTCTACAGTACACTACATACTGATCTGACTCAGGTCAAACTACAAGGGCACCAAGATTATCTAGTTTAATGCTTTAAATTAACACATCCCCAATATCCCCAAAAATACAGAAAAATGTAAAAAAGAGTATATTTTTAATCCCTCACATAATTGTCAAAAACTATTTAAAGGGACAGTCCCATTTTGTGACAAATGAATCTTAAAATTAAAATGTTTTAAAAAAAGATAGGCTATCAACCATTGAGATTTTTGTCTACATTAGCATGTTTCAAAATTGATAACAATTGAATGGTAATTATAAATTAAATTTCAATTTCTACGCACTTCTCGTTTCCCCCTTCTTTCTTACAAAAAATGTTTGAGGTAAGGTGGGACTGTCCCCTTAAATCTGCTCTGATGATATATGATATTAGTCAAGATTTAACAAATAACAAAAAATGCTAGTGATAAAATTTACAGGTGGAAAATTTTCTAATTTCCTTTATGATATTCAGTATACTTTAGACCTAGATTATAATTACACATTATTCAAAATTAAAACTCGGTTAGTCAATCCAACATTAGGCATACAATTTGGAAGACAGAGAAAAAGGGCACTGTTAACTAAAATTTGGTAGAATAAGCAGCATTATAGCAAATTGTCCATGATATAATAACATTAAAAGTAAATGCATGAGGTCCAACAGAATTTCTCGATAGCAGCTGTTACAAACTCGCTTCTACATACAATATTAACAAGCTATAAATCTGAAAAATCCCAGCGAAATACTTGTAAAAAGCTTGCAATGAAAAACACTGAGTAAGAACGATTTGTCGTAATTTTTCCCCGCTAAAATCCTAACATGAAATTTTAGTTTTGCAGCTCCGAAGAATCCGCATATGAGCCCCAGTGTATATTTAAATACATATATGATAATATTGTACATCTGCAACCACGTAGAGGCCATTAATGCAAATCTAGGCACACCTCGTTATGACGATATGGCCACGTCTACTTAACTTAATTGGCAACACATGCAAGAACGTAGTGCGAATTTCAGATTAAATTAGCATTTAGACAAAGAGAAATTTTATTCAAAAGTTGCCTTTTCAACACTTGCTTTTTTAAATTAAAAATAATGACGATAATTACACTCACGAATGCACTAATGCGTTAAAAAACAAACAAATTCTTGGAATTGCTACTGAAAAGTGAAGTGAGTAAAGTTCCTAAGTATGCATATAATCAAAACTATAATTTAAGCCCATATAATATTTTTTTTTAAATTTCCTAATGGCTCGAGTTAGTATGTATGTCATATACGTTACTATATTAGTAATTTCCCAGAAACGTGGCACAGTGAAAATTCGTAGAATTGAATTAAAAAATAGCATAATTATATACTGCATATAGTGCATAATTATATAACTAGGGAGTGATGTCAATAGTTACTTAATTAAGTGTTCAAGTGAAAAATTATAGTTAAAAGAATTAGGCCTACCTGTTGTATTAAAGGTTACATTTGATCGCATGTCTGAAAAAAAATTAAAGATACCCTTAAAACATGCCTATTGAAACAGAATTAACAACTTGAACAAATTTAAGCCTAAAATATACAATTAATTTTTAATTTGGTATTATTGTTCAATTAAAATTATTGTTAAATTATTTAACTAAAAAGAGACAGTGGACCAAACACATAAGCATTACAAAACCTCTTTATACTTGCCAAAACCGATTTATGCAATATCAAATAGCCGAGTATACAATATATAATTACCATAAAAGTAATATAATCTAATTGCCTTTTGCTTACATTTATTCTAAACGCAACATATTATTAACTTAATAAATAAACCAAAATATTTTTATGTAATTAATTATATGATAACACACTATACTTTTGCAACATAAATATTACACAGACAAGTCCTGGTAATTTCAAGCTGTACCCCTTCTCATTTCTCAGAAACCATATATATTTACATGTTTCCTTGGAACTGTACTATATCACATGTAATTTATATTTGATGCAAGAAACTACTTAGTGTTCACCAGACAAAATTCAAATTTTAATTTTAAGTCATTTGACCACAGAATTGTTCAGCTTAAAAGTACAAGAGCAAATGTTCACACCCGATGCACTTAAAAAGTGAACTATAATCAAGTGCAATCGAGCATATTCTACACCAAATTCATAATCAAAAATTATTATGCAATTATTCTCTCATAAACTTAATTGCAATTTTCCAAAATATAACTACACAGTAATTAATGTGTCCAGAAGGTCTAGAATGTACAGAATCTTGTATATACCATGGCTAGTTAGTGGGTGATCTCTTAAGGGCTAGTTTCTCCAACAACATTTAAGTTTTAATCCTGGACTATCACTAACATGTGACTAATTTGGGCCAATGGCAATTCAGGAATGTAAAGAAAATCTTAAAATTAACATTAATTAAATTTTAATTATTTTTGGAGAAACTTGCCTAAAGTTATATACAGAAGCAACAATAACTGCATGCATGCTAAAAAGTAATTTTTGATTCAAAAATATAACCGTGTATGTTTGGCTATAGGCTGTTTCATAGAATACATAATTTATTGGGTTGGGGATGGGACTGAAAGGGTCAAGACCTTTACCTCTTGTTAAAAATGGTGAACAAAACTACCCATTTTTAATGGAAATTAGGAATGACTTAATGCTCGTTTTTATACGAAAAATAATGCTAAAGATTACATCTTTAGCATTATTAAAATAATGCTAAAGATTATATCTTTAGCATTATTAAAATAATTTCTCGCGAAATGTATAATATCATACATTTTCAATGCAACTCGTACCATTCATTTCCACAGAAATTGGATGAAAGTGAATGAAAAAGTTGCTCCTGCCTTCTGTCATTTTCATATATATCTAGCAATTAAGTGTTAAATTCATGTGTAGGGGCGTGAGTGTTGACCATATGTTAACATACATAATTTTAAATAACTGACACTGCACACACATGGACTTTGTGAAAACGACAACTTTTCAAGTGTCCAGTATATACAAAGTTTATTATTAAACCAGGCTAGAATGCTATTGGTTGCGTAAATAAGCTCTATAACATGGGCGCATTTGCACTGCCACATTCAGTGAACCGAGTCATAAATCAGGGTCCCTATTTTCAGTGGTCCACTATAAAGGTCTATCATTAACATGGTTGCCATTATCGATTGGCAAAATGTCACACGCAGCTTGCAACTTCAAAGTAGAAAGTAAGGGTCACTTGGGAGACATAAGTTCTAATTACAAAAAAGAAATAGGTGACAGAAGAAAATATTTCAGTATATAATTCAATAAATAATCCTCGAGTATATCAAATATTATAACAAGAAAGATCTAATGTTGTAACAAAAAATCTGAGGTAACTTATATATAGCAGCAACTATTGTCTATATACATATACTGGGAATCTGTATTTTCAAACCATAACTACATGACTTATATGTAACATTAATTGGTCTAAATCAGATAACAGAAACAGTAGCTTGGGACAAACTGTAAAATCATAGCAGAACACACTTTAATTCAGTAGAAAAAAGCAAACAATGTGCCATCAGTATATTTATAATAAGTTTAAACTTGATCTCAAGTTAATGTATCTAATGTGCCGATTTACGTGACCCATTAATCTCTTTAAGAAATGAGTTACTGCGTTAATTGTAAGAGAAAAAAAGTTTCCATAAATCTTAATATTCCATGATAATATGCCTGTTATATTTTCAACAGCAATTTAATAGCATTGTATTTTGAATTGTGGATTTAGATTACCAATGTTTCAATTATAAACATTATTGTTAGTACAATGTGAATATATGACAAGAAGACTGGTTCCTCTAAAATTGTATTATCAAGTATAGGCCTACTATGGTAAATGACGTCATGGTCAAATATGTCCACTTATTAGCTTATTTCTTTCTCGAGAGTAGAAAACATTAAATAAAGTAGCCTATATGTGCTAGCAAAATAATTGTTATTATCAATAATTTTGCTGCAAAACCTCATTATTTAGCCTAAAGATTTCAACAATAAAAGTTATAAAAGTTATAGGGGAGAAGGAGTTAGGGATGAAATGAACATTCCCTTTAATAAATTGTGAGGAGATATATACTATTAATACCGGTATTTAATAACATGACAGGCTTTGCACCCCATGCCCTTTGCGATAAATCATTGGTAAGTTACCATGCTAACCCAGAGACAGCATAGAAAACAACAGAATTTTTTTGGTATTTACAGGAATTTCCTATCTTAAACCAAGTGTCAATTAGTTATTAGAAAATATTTATAAACCAACCTGCTACCGAAACCAATTAATTTTAATTTTATGATTTAAATCAACGATTTTTAAAAATACCGGAAGACAAATTTCAGCGAGAATACTATTGGAAAATACAGTAGTGCACTAATTTCATTTATTATCTAAGGGGCTCGACCCCCCTAGTTAGATTCGTAACCCCCCAGTTATCTACAGGAAAGACATTGGAGCACTCTCAACCCCCCCCCCCCCTCCATCCTAAAAGTTCGTGTAGAAAGTCACTAAAATTGTTGGAACTCATACTAACAAAAAAATGGTACA
>JAQIXP010002510.1:0-14937 GCA_034700285.1 Proteroiulus fuscus
ACCGCAATGCTGTATCTTTTGTACTTTTGCCATAATTAATTTTTAAAGTATGGGCATTCTTTTATGCTCACCCTGTATTTTTAATTTGCAATAAATTTGTGATGGCAAAACTTAGCAAATCACACAGAATAAGTATAGAATCCCATTATACCACCTTATACAGTATCTATAACTTCATTTTTTTTCATAAATCCTTGGTATCTCTTGGTCAACTCTTTTTTTTCTCGTAATTAGTTATAAAGCTTTTGTGTTGAAAAACTATAAAACGTTTAATATTATCTTGTCATTTAATTAGCATCATACATACATTGTTCTATAAGAAAATGTCACATTTAATTAAAAATATCAACAAATATGAAGTACAATATAGACTTAATTCACTATAAATACACATAAAAATGACGTCAAGTTTTCATAATAGTTTTTTCCGTTAATAATTTTCTATAAAGAGAAATGTATTTTCCTGCACTAATGGTTCGAGGCAGAATGTATTCCCTGCAGAAATCCATTTTATTTAGGACGGCTTTATTAATGCTTTTTAGTTGTAATGTTCTGAGAAATGCTAGGACAAAGGTGTAACAGTTATGATCGTCTTCCTTGTACCTGAAAATAAACACATATGTTACATGTATTTTTAAGTGATGTTACAATAACAAAGTATTTTGATGTGCTATAAATGCATGGACTTAAGTCAGTCATTCAGGACTATTATATGATAAGCAAATGTAGTAAACAAAACAAAATGGTATCCAATGATGCATGGTTTCTAATGAATATGTATATATACCTTTCTGAAATCCACCTGTCTTGTTGAGACACAATTTCTAAAGTGTAATCCCAATATTCCCGCCATTTGGAATCCGGCTGCTGAACTATTTGAATTGCGAGACATTGGCTCCATCGAGTGGTGTCATTGTTCTTCAGTCCGTTTTTATCGTATTCATACACAATGCCTATAAATAAAGAAATTAGAATAAACAAATGTTAGTCCTTTAGTTTTACGCTGTTATTTCAGGCCAAAAAATAAGATTTGTGCACGATATTGGGGTTTAAACTTGTAGAGGCCAGCTGCTTTAACCATAACAAAAAGCTTTTTACGAACTGGCATTATTTATATAGTTAGAAAAAATGCATTCCATAAAATGTCCTAACCATGATCTATCTATAATTTCATACACAAAAATAAATATAGATAAAAAACCAAATACACAAAATGGAGATTGCTATGGATCTTTAAGAGACGTCATAAGGCATGCAGTGCCAGCATCCTTTAGTTCATCTAATTGACTCAAACTATAATATTATGGAACAATCTGCATTATGCCTTCATTATGGGAATGGTGTATTGCATAATGGGTAAGTGCTGCCTGATGACGTCATTCTTTTATCAGCCTATTCAGTGAAAAAGGTTAGTCACATGTTTAGCTGTTGGTTCCCAATGAAAAAAATACTGCAGTTTTTTTTCGAAAAAACTGCAGTCTTAAATTGCAGAAAAACTAGTTTTTTCTGGAAGTTTATGAAGCCAAAACCTACATAATTTTTGCAGTTTTTTTGTAAAAAACGTGCAAGTTTTTTTTTCTGCAGTTTTTCTTATCACTAGAATGTGGAAAAACTGCAGAAAAACTGTAGAAAAACTGCAGAAAAAAAACTTGCACGTTTTTTACAGAAAAACTGCAAAAATTATGAAGGTTTTTGTTTCATAAACTTCCAGAAAAAAAAACTACAGTTTTTCTGCAGTTTAAGACTGCAGTTTTTTTGAAAAAACTGCAGGTTTTTTTTTCATTGGGTTATATGGATGGTTACAGTGGATGATTCAAATGGACCAATTATATCTGACAAAAAAATAATAGTCTTGATTTCGATTAGTTACTTCAACATCGCTAATTACATTGCCCATCTGATTGGTTACATTTCAGTTCACCATTTTATTGAACAGAGCATGCGCTCTAGCTGTAGGGAAAGCTATTTTAGGTTAGTCTATGTTAGGAGCAATATGAATAACCTGGTATTACTCGTGATTTACAGACCTTGAGAATCCGTGACTCCGATGTGTAAATCGGTTGAATTTTGATAATGGCTGTAAAGAAAAAAAAAAAAGATTTTTAATTCATAGAAAAGAAATGTAAATATGGAACATAATCTAATTTCCAGAAAAATTCTTGCTCAACTTTCATTGATGATTAAAAATTATTGCACGGACCATGCAAGTCATTCATAGTTATTATCTGTCTTTTACATGGTTTTTTTTTTCTTTCGAGAATTAATATTTGTTTTACAAAATTCACGATAAGGATTATCATAATCTCAGTAATCT
The DNA here is from genome assembly GCA_034700285.1 of Proteroiulus fuscus. NCBI lineage: Eukaryota > Metazoa > Arthropoda > Diplopoda > Julida > Blaniulidae > Proteroiulus > Proteroiulus fuscus. The sequence continues at coordinate 2,315 of JAQIXP010002510.1, forward strand.
GATTTTGAAGGGTTCTTACTCTTTAACCATTTTTTGGTTGCTTTGGAAGTTTTGTTGCCATGCGTTAGGCCTTAACCCTATATATAATTATGAAATATAAAATTTTTGCAATATCACAATTGAATTCTGGAGATGCGTGATGAGAACATAATAAAATGTTATTTCGTGATAATTTTTTTCACCGTTGAACTACATTAAAAACAAAATGGTGTCCTGTATGACAGGTGGTTTTTTTCGTGATATGATTTTCGATTTTCCATTGTTTAATTGCACTATTACAACACAGTCATGTGGCATCATGTAAGGTATACCTGTGAGAATTAGCTTTGTTTTATGGGGAATTCACACTTGACCCAGTTCTGTCTGTTTTTTTGATTTTTTTTTTAACCATGCAGTGCAACATTATCTTGCTATTAATAACGAAAAAAGATGTGGTCCACAATGAATTTCAGTTTAATTTTTTACCATGCATTAATTGCATGTTGATATTATTATTGTTATTATTAAATGCATGGAGGCTAAATTCCCACGGCATTATGCATTTCCTCTTATTGAATAATATTGTTAACCCAGCAAAATAGTTTCTGCAGTAAACTGAAAAATTTCAAAGGATTTTTCAGATGTTTTGAACAGCAAACAATTCGATGTAGTACGAAACAAAAAATGCAGAAAAATTTTAAATGCCAAGAAGAAATTCTGTGGTTTACTGTTGAATTTCAAATTCAAGAAAAGATTGATCAGGATTCATTTTTGGTTGATTTTACTACTCATTATTTTCAAAGATTAATGGCTAGACTTTCATTATTTAGGGTTTTCCATATTTATTTTATAATTGTCATAGTTTATTTCCTGTTCATTATTTTAAACTTGCTTCTCCTTGGAAGCCATTTTGATTTATGCTGTAGTTTTTTATTCAAGTTTTAAATTACAGTAATTGAAGAGCTGAGATCAAAAACCACACGAGTCCAGATTTCTTGTTTTGAGTAAAATGCTTTTAAAGAAAATCCAAATTTATTGCATTAAAATTAGTTATTTTAAAATTCTGAGCCTAATTTTTTAAGATATGAAACTTGTGCTTCGGTGTGCACTTTCTCAACTTGGTTCCCTCGAAGGAAATCTGCTTGTTTTGAGTCCACTTTAACTCTATATACCCAAATTTGGGTACCTAATACCCACAATTTTGAATATAGTGATTCTGACATTTTTCATCGCCAGTGGTAAAAATGAGCAAGTTTTTCCTACAATTTTATGTAAATACACGTATCTCATTTTCAGTAAAAATGGACTAACGTGGTTTTTGATCTCAGCTATACAATTACTTGCAAACTTGGAGTTTATAGAAGAAAATTTACTCTATATAAACTAATGTTATCAAATGCCTTTCTTCCTCTTGCAAGTATATCGATACATTATTAATTTTTGTCCATGTCTTTTAACAGGCATCCTATAATACAAGTGTGCAATTTGCTGATAAGAAAATTCATAAAGAAATAAACTTTAAATTATTTTCATCTTGGGTATATTTTTAAAAGGCTTAGTCAGTCTGTAGAAGCCATTTATGTCAAATTTAAAATTAGTTCATGAAAAAACTGCAAAGGTGAATTATAGCTTTGAACTTGGGCAAACGAAATGTATAGTTTATAATAGTTACTGTCGTTTGGATGAATTAAGCTTGTGCGTGTTTTAAGTAATTTATTTTTATCTTTGCATTGCATTTCAACTTTGAAAAAAAAGCTTAGTTCAGCATTCCTCCATTTTTTTTCCTATGTCGTCTGCAGGTTAATTACCTGTGGTGATAACTTTAAAAAAAGTAATTTTATCCACAGTCCGTGTAATTGCAGTGAATAATAGGAATAATGACTTAATGATACTAATAAAGTTGAAATTGAAAAGCTTAAGAACTTTGAGTCTGTTGTGCTACATGAGTTACAGTGTATGATAATATAATAATTATATTATTGATATCGATACATTGTATTTATAATACCAGTATACAAATTGTGGCGCGCAGTTTATTGGCCTGGCTAATTAGTTTTATAATGAGGAAATGTTGTTCGGGGAAATGGTATTGGGCTATTTGCATTTCTGGTCAGGATAAGGAACCATTTTGTTTTTTATCTATATGCATAAATGAATGTAATCTTAATGAGTTAGTTATATTTACTGATGAGGTAGAAATAGATACCAGAATGCATTTGAAAAGCTATACTGACGTTGGTGCATGGATTTTACGAATGGAATGCATTGAGAATGGGAAATGTAAAACATCAAATAAAGCAATATAAGTAAATCCATAAACATTTTTGTGAAAGTAAATTTTATAATGAAAATTTGTAAAGGTTCAAATCAAAAGTACATTAATTTAAATTAACGCCATGTGAGACGCCCTACTTCTTACAATTTGGCTTTTTGTTATACAGTATATAATACAATGAATGAGTGAGCTAATTGTATGAAATAATCATGCCATCATCATTCAAAAAAGGGTTGGGTATATTATGCCTGCATGACATTATGTTTAAATATTGCGAAAGTTTTCTTTTATTCATCCTACACGTAATTAAGGAAACACTTTTTTTAAAAAAGGCTTTCTACAGAAAGCAATTGTCATGCAATTGGGAATGGATTTGCCGCCATTTTGTTTTTCATTTGTCGACTTGCAGCATCGTAAATTATGAAATACATGTATTATGACAATCTAGCACATAATAGAAAGTCTTACGATTCACAGAGTTGTTTTTCTGTTAAAAGCTAAAAAATGCATTGGATAACATTATAACCAGTAATGTTATTCAACGCATTTTTTTCCACTTTTATGATTGTTTTTTGAATTTTGTTAATCATGAAATCAAAATGGCAGTTTGATCATTCTCAATAGGGCCTTAATATAATATATCAAACATAAACAATGATATTTGTGGTTAGCCTGAGCATTGCTGACCTTTTAATCACCTTGAGGAAAGGAGAGTCCCATACTTAAATTGATCCAATGCTTGTTTGTCACTTTTGGGAAAATTTTCACTCCAGTTTACGTCCTGGGTGGGGAACTGTCAAATTTGCATTATAACAGAGCTACGGAATTCGATAGAAATAGAGATAGGAGAACCAGTTTTTTTTTGTGTGTTTGTCCCCTCTAGATATTGGGGGTCAGTTGATAACATATGGGAAACCTTGATAGTAGAATAGGTGCTTAGTGTTAGTAAAGTATATTAGGAAAACCAAATACACATAGACAGTACTGCATATAGATTATAATGTTACATCGAGTAGCAAAGTATCAGAGTTATTGTGATTCTTCTAATGAGTTTATTTTAAACTGTTTACACACTGTTATTATTTATTTAATATGCTAAAATTAAGACTTTGCATAAATTATTCTGATATGCCTACTTTCCTACTAATTAGTTTACCAGTTGCACTTACTTTGTCTACTTAGGGGGTCGTCCACATATTGCGTAACCCTGGAGGGGGGACCGGGGAACCTAATTTTGTTATGAATTGTTACAAGAGGGGAAGGGATTTTTCGAAAATTTAAATTTGTCACTTATACTCTAGATATTCAATAATTCTTATGTAATATGTGAGTAATGTGACTGACCCCTTGTTACCATCATTACTATATAGTGTACCTTGATTTGCAAAACTAAGAAAATACTTTGTGATTCATTTCTGCATGAATTCAACTTTTCGAGTAATAATTAAATGTACGTTACATTGAAATGTTCTTGCACTTACTGTAAGAAATCGCCTAATGTTGGTCTTATGGCAACTGCACACGGTTGTAGTACTGCCTTAGTGAAAGGATAGGGAATCCGGAAAGGAGGTATTCGCAATTCGGACGTGTACAAATCGGCTCCGCAAAGTTGGCATGTTTTTGGCAGTGCGAAGCAGAACACTTTGACCTTTTTATCACAGTGTTGAAAACATAGAATCCCAGGATCGCTGTCGGAGGAACAGTTTCTCACTCTGGAAACCAGCATTTTAGTGTTTCTTATACTGCTCCAGGTTGAAGTTATACAAAATACCGTTGTTGCTTGGACTGATATAAAAATAATTCATATATTTTAGGATGCAGCACTCCCGTTGTTACGAACTATCTACTTCGGTGAGCCGCCATCATGTAAAGAACGATGATCTCACCTGTGCAGGTAACAGGTTTTTTTTTTTACCTTGATAGGTGGTGCCCTCTCTGCCGTACTATCAATGTTACATTATACCTTTTACCTGCTTTGCCACGAAGGTGATGCATGGCTATTCAAGCTTGTTCGAGAATACGTATTTTTTGCTCCTATAAGAAAATATAAACTTCGGAAAATAGTTATCTATAGATAGTGCAGACGTAGCTAAAGCTTTCATTGAATGATCACATTTGGTATATTGATTTAAAAACCACAGTGTGATCTAAAGTGTATGAATCCGTTAAAATTTTATACAATTTTAATTAAATTCTTTACAGGGAAAGTCCCACTTTGTAAAAAGTGATTTTTAAATGGTAGGCACTTACTAGATATGAATGGCTGTGGCATTAATAATTGCTGCAAAGCTTTCAATAAATTTGAAGAAATTACGTCGTTTGCCAAATATATATTTGGCAAACGACGTAATTTTTCCATAGCTTTTAGCAAGCATTGCCATTTGGTGGTGCCCTCTAGAATGTGTGTGTTTATGTGCTCCATGAGAGCTGATGCCTTTTATACATTAGAGGGCGCTACACATAGTCAGAAAAATGGTGCCTATTTGGGCTTTCTATTTTCATCCAAATCCACGTATTCAGGGCATTAATTCAATCTAATGATCGGTGGGCTCAAATCCAATGGCAATTTCCATGGCTATCCTAATTTTCTGACCAAAAAATTGTTTAGACAAGATTTTACTTCTGAGCGTAAAATTTTGATTAAAAATGTATTTATCATTTTTAACGTGGTAATCTTTCTAATGCAAGTAGTGAATATTTTTTAAATATAAAATGAAATGTTTGATTCTTGATAATTTTTGGAGAAGTTTGCACAGTCAAATGACATGGCTGTCGTGCCCATTCTGTGAGGGAAAAAATATAATTCTGCTCCTGGCAGGAAACGACAGGTGAATCGATCGATGTTGCTGTTATAATTAATTAATCTTTGTCGTGTCAGATTATCAATTTTTGTAATTAATGGATCTTAATTTCTATATGTAATTTATAAGCTAACCCTACAATTTTCAGTTTTGAAATGATATTAAACCTTGGCAAGGTCACTGACCAACCAGAATGAATTCATGCTATAAAAGACAGTTTCAGACTTTCATTCAGGCATTGCTAATAATATTATTTTCGCTTTCTATTTATTGATTTCAATCATCCTTAATGTAGTGTAACACACGTTTAAATAATAAACAGGTGAAAGACCGAGCATGCGCATTTTTCAACTAAAACTTATATATTCTTTGGAATATGGGTTGTTGCCTAGAGCGACTGAAATGCCGGTTGAAGACACACATTGTATGAACTCACTAAGAACCAGCATGCATGCATGGAATTATTATTGATAAGTTGCCCATTTTGGATGGTTATTTTGCAAATGTAAGTATTATTATCAAAAGTTGTCTGGACGTCTTATAAGTGCTGATCTTTTTTTGCAGCAATGAGCCATTTTGGTTAATTCGTGGTTAATTGTCCAGTGAGGACATGACTGCACTTCACTTTGCTCCAGATTGTATTTCAAGAACTGAGATCAAAACCACATGAGTCTGATTTCTTGTTTTGAGAAAAAATACGTTTAAAGAATTTCAAGATTTATTTAGTAAAAATTAGTTATTTTATAATTCTGAACTAAATTTTTTAGATAGAAACTGGCACCTTGAGATACTCCTTTGCATTTAGGTTCCCTCGAATGGAATCTACTTGCTTTGAGTCCACCTTAAACCTATACCCAAATTTGGGTACTCAATATACCCTAACTGTTGTACATAGTGATTCTGGCATTTTTCATCTTCAGTTGTCAAAATGAGCAACTTTTTCCTATCTTCTACCCCAACTTTTCATTGATTTAGCAGATAGAATCCCACTAGCTACAATTTAATTTTATGTAAATAACTGATTTTCAGCAGAAATGGACTTATTTGGTTTCTGAGCTCAGCTCTTCATTTCTTTTATGCAATAATACTGTAGTCTGACTTTTGTATTCTACAAGTTTTATGACACAAACTGCTGTAAAATTGCATTCAAAATAACAATAAATGCAAACAAAATCCCTAAAGAATTGTTTCATAAAACTTCTGAAATCCAAAGGTCAGACTGCTATTGTATTGCAGTCACTTTTAACAGAAATCCTATAGTTTTAGCTCGAATTTATGAATTAGGATTTTAGACACAGATTGACTTCTTTTAGAAAAATGTGTCGGATAAATCATTTTCTTAAATGTGTTTAATACTTATTTTATAGCTGCATCGACATTTCAGACGAAGGAATGAATCATTAACTGATGCCATTTTGAACATTTGGATTTATGGACAAGGGGAGATTTTGGAAGAATATACAAAATGGTGATGGAAATTTTATTTCTTTTAATTGCCACAATGCCTTCAATGTGTACATTGTCCAACTCCTTGCAAGTCGGATGTCAGAAGAATCCCTGTATTCATGGAGTCTGTAAACCATACACCAATGGTTCTGTTGCTTTCTATGAATGTTTCTGCGAGAATGGTTACACTGGTTATCTTTGCGAAACAAATTACGACGATTGTGTGAGTTTTCCGTGCAAAAATCGAGGGACTTGCATTGATTTGGTAGCTGGTGTGGAGTGCTTCTGTCCGCAAGGATTTACGGGTAAGTGACGTCATAGTCGCCATTTTGTCTTTAGGTTTTTTGACTTTGAGTTAAATTTTCTTGATGTGATGTAACATATATGAAAAGTCGTCACTCAACCAAGGTTTAATTGAACATTCGTGAACGTACTTCATTCTATGCATGTTTTGTACCAGTATTTCATTGATTTAAAATTGAATCAAATACCAGTACCGATGATAAAAATTTTAAGTTTGATCCCAGTGAAAAAAGTACTGATATTGCAGTGAATTTCACTCTGCAATAGGCCTATAAACTGCAATAAAATTGCTGCCGAACTGTTGGATGGTTTAGTTTTATGTAGCACAGATGCAGTAAAATTGCATTCCAAGAAATAAGAAAAAACATCATAATTTTTTTTATGGAATGCAGTTTCACTGCAGTATATTTAATAAAACTGGCAGAATCCAACAATCCTACTGCACTTTCATTGCAGTTTTTTACTGCAGACTAGTAGATTACAGTCTTTAGTGGAGCAATTTTTTCAATGGGATGGCAAATTGGTTGGGGGAAGCAAAAAAGAGGAAAGTTGCAAAAGATCAAAAAGCATGTTTACTCGTATTATTGGACCCAGCTAATGAACATGCAAATTATGCAGAGACTCGGAGGGACTTTCTACCTTCTAGGAGTTTACCCAATGAAAAGAAAAGAATTTTGATCTTTTGTTTTACTACCCCCGAGATGTAAACATGATTGCATTTGTAGTATTGTAGTATATCATTTAAAATAACCAAATCGAATTGTGAAACACGACAAATAAGGTACAAATTCGTTTAAATTGTAGGTTCTTTCTGTGAAAGTCTTCTTGATCACTGTTCATCTCATCCTTGCTTGAATGGTGGAACTTGTCATGATTATCAGAATGGCTTTAACTGCACGTGTGCTATTGGCTTTAATGGTCAGTATTGGTAGATTCAGTATTTTATTTATGAAACGCATACATTGTCACAAAATTTAATACCGGGTATTGCATTTTTATCCTCATACGTGGACTGGAAAGGTGAGAATTGCGAAATTGACATAGAAGTTTGTGATCCCTTAGATTCGCAAGTGCAGTGCTTTAATGGTGGCACTTGCATCGAAGGAGTGGGAATGAGCTTCACTTGTAGGTATGTGCCACAAAATCAAATGTTTTCAGTGTTAATTTTTGGGCAAATAACAGATTTAAAAAGTAAAGTCCATCTTTATTTTTGTTTGGTTGTAGTTGCATCTCTGGATTCGAGGGACCAAGGTGTGAGTCCAATATTAACGAGTGTTTGTCCCAACCCTGCCACAACAATGGTACTTGTGTGGATCAACTAAATGGATTCATTTGTATTTGCCCCTGTGGTAATTGAAATATTTTTTACTGTATTAATTTGTAGGATTTTAATACCGGTAAGCATAAGGTTATCAACTTATGTCGAAACCTCTTTTATAATTACAGGATGGATTGGAGCATATTGTGAATTGGAGCAGGAAATCTGCGATCCAGAACTGTGTTCCAGTCAGGGTCTGTGCATAGGCAATGAAACTGAACATAAGTGTTACTGCATTCCTGACTTTCATGGATCCAGATGCCAGTGGCGCTACGATGAATGTCTCCCCAAGCCACGTTGTCTCAATGGAGGCACTTGTTTAGATGGTGTGGATGAATATACTTGCAGCTGCCCTCCTGAATTCACTGGTAATAACTGCGGCCTTTGATCGAACTCTGCTCGTGCTCTTAGGGAACGTCCATAAACCACGTAGCCCAAGAGGGGGGGTGGGGGGGTATGGTCTTACGCTACCATTTGCCACCATGGGGGGAGGGGGGGTAAATCAGATGGCCACGTGGGGTTTTTGCCATTTTTAATGGAAAAGAAATCTGAACAATTTCCCATAATTAAAAATATGGAAGTCTGGCTGGAATCACCTTGGGAAGCTCAGTAATTTACAGCACAATAAAACCGTGGGCAATATTGCAAATTTTGGTGCAAAACAGGAAATTTTTATTTATTCTTGTAAAATATAGGGGGGTAAACTTAAGTTGGGCGATGTAGCTTTTGGGGGGGGGGGTGCCATGAATTGCTACAATTTGCGACAAGGGGGAGGGGGGGAGTCAAAAATTCTGAAAAACTAAGCTACGTGGTTTGTGGACGTTCCCAAAGTTCATAATACAAAATAGGACTGCTATCTTTATTGCCAAAATATCAAGCTAAAATTAAAACAATTTTAATCAGAAATAAAGATTTCAGGCAAAATTTGAAAATAAATGGATAAAAGTCCAACGATAAGTTTTGCATAAGCTAGTGGCAACCCTATAAATGATTTTTGGTTACTTTTTAATCCCAAAATTGTATTTTTCTTCCAGATTATTGGATAAATTAGAAGTGGAATGTCCCAACTTTTCGCTGTGCCATGCTAAAGTGGCTCGAAGTGAACTGGAAGCTCATTTGAACAACAGGTACAATATATCAGAAAAATTTCATTTCATTTTTTGAATTGTTTTTTTTTCATTGTTCCGAAGCAGTTATTTATTTTTTCCTTTCTTTTAGATGTCCTGGTGCCATATTTCCCTGTTTGCAAACTTGTTTCGGATGTACGTTTCAAGGAAATTGGCAGCAGTTACAAGCGCACAACAACGAATGCCAATTTCTCGAACGTAATAATTATTTTTTTTACATATTGTTATTATTACTTTTAAAAAAAAAAGGAAAATTGATAAAAAGTGGGTCACTTATTACTGTTTTCTTTTCTGCTATTGTAACGGTTGCAGATGTTGGAGGTGCATTTCGAGCTCCTATTTTGGAAGGTCACATCAGCAAAATAGAAATTCCTAGGTCGTCCTCGTCTGTTCTTGGCATTAGCATAGTTGGTGGCTATGATTCTCCTTTGGTGAGCTATTAATAATATTTTATTAAAATATTGTAGTGGGAAAGGCTTTTATTATCGAGCAATAACATCAGCAAAATCATGTGACAAAACATTGAGGATTTCTCAATAGAAAAACTAGATCTTAGGTATTTTTAAATAAATTGTGGAAGGCTATGAATGTTTACGAATACTCTTATTATTTATCGGTGTGATGCCTTCTTTAACCATGTTCAATTAAAAAAAATAAAATTAGCAGCCAAGCAAAGAATATGCTATTCAGATAAAAAACAAACTTCAGATAAAAAAGTATGACAGTTTTTGACTTTATGACCTGGTAGGCATGAAAAAGCATTGGCAGAATGTGGTACTGAATTACAATTTTAAATACCCAATAGTGGAAAAAAATGTATATACAAGTACATGTATTTACCGAATAATTAAAGTAAGAATTATTTTAATGAATATATTTTGAAACACAATAACATTGAGAAAATATGTATCAAAATGAGTTTAATTTTTCTATTATTAAATTATAGTGCGCTTACATTTCAAATTATAATTTTTATAAAAGTAGTTATTTTTGTATTTATGGAAATATATTTTTAAACATACTTTATTATTAGATACATGTATATAAATATATATACATATTCCATTTGCATGTGTACAGTTGAGAATTTCAAGTATTAAATTACAATGCATGGTTTGTTTATAATTATACTGATCCTTTCTATGTTGTGTTACTTCATTTCCAAATACTAACAGTGATGATTGTGCTGTTCTGAAAATAAGCTTTATAGCTTTTCCTCTTTAAAATATCTTGGAAAATATTCATTTTTTTCTAGGTTTTCATAGAAACTTGTTTCAATCTATTCAGCTTTAAAATTAATCACTGTTTTGTGCTCAAAAATTGCTAGTTTTTCTGGGAATGCGTAATATAACTTCAGTAATTCCAGGATTAGTTTTCCATAACGGGGTATGACCCATAACTCTAGTAAACTTTCTATTTATAACTTGAGTCAAGAACAAGGGCGAGTTCTGCAAATATATTAGCAGTTATGACATTATACTGCTGAACACATAATTGTTGTTTCAGAAGTAGGTCTACTTGAGAATCTGTTAGAAAGTGCATGATGGGAGGAAAAAAATGGCTATATGACATGAGCATTGTAGATAATAGTGATCTGTACGTAGCGGTTCTCTCTCGCTCACTATTTCTCTCTCAGGGGCACTGGCTTTTACTTCGACTAATAAGGTGGTGAGGTTTGCCAAAAAAGATGCTTTTAGCATAGATCAGGTTACCTGTCGATTGTAAATTTTACTATGGCGTAACTGCACATCCAGGCAGTATTAACCGTTTCCCATTAAAGCACAGGGTTACAACTCACCTGGAAAGTCAGAAAAATGGGAAATGGCCAGGGAAAGTCAGGGAATTTAGCAAAAACTAATGAACAGTCAATGAAATAGTTGAACAAAAAGAAGGAAATCAAAAGAATGGTAGACTAAATATTGTGAAATATCAAATTAAAATGAGGTGAGAAATGCTAGTACTCCATATGCATTTACATCCACATGGCGGTACTTATTGGAATGCCTAGACTTAATGGCACTTCCCTTGTATTTCTTTGCTCCTGTTTTTGAATTTGGTAAGGGAAATTTTGGAAATCGGTCGGGGAAATCAATTGTTAAAAATAAGTTGGAACCCTGAAGCAGAACAGGAGAAAAATCTCTAATGGAGAGGAAATCGGTTATGGATTTCACTCATGTGATGTCACACCAAGACAAATGCATTTTCCATAGGCGCTATGTTTTAGCTTCAGTTTGGCACATATATTTAACTTTTCAACCTAACAAAAGTTTTGCAGTAAATTTTGCAATTTCATCAGTTATTTCATAATTTGTTGAAATTTGTGTTTCATTATGCAGCTGATTTTCTGTACTTTTGACATAGATAAATTTGCAGAATGTCTGCAATTTATTGTAGAACTCTTTTCGATATTTATACATTTAATTTATATTTATAGAATTTATATTTGATACATCATTTAATGAATGAAGGCTACTTTGGCAATGATGTGCATTTTGATTTATGTATGAGCATTATGTATTTTTTCATAATTATAATAGTCAGATTTATTTTCAGAGATGCATAATTATTCAAGAAATTCATTCTGGTGGCATAATAGCCAAAGATGGACGCCTGCAAGCCGGTGATCAATTAATTGAGGTGAACATTAATTGAATTTATATGAATCAGTAATACAATGCTGGATTTAATTTTTCCCGGTACCCGTACTAAAATGTTTTCTTTGATTTGATTTTAGGTGAATGGCAAGGATTTAACAACGTGTCCGCATAATTATGTGGTAAATGTGCTGAATAACATCACCCCAACACTACAATTGAGCGTTTATAGGGAACTCGTAGATCAAACTTTCGGTGGTGGAGAGTTGTTTCGAGTTGTGCTGGATAGGCAGTCTGGACGCTCTTTAGGAATCAAATTAACAGAGAAAAGGTAAACATTGTAATTTAGGTTAACTATAATTAACATATGGGTAGAAGATTCTTGTTGTGAATCCCAAATATCAATTTTTTAATGTGGATGTAAGCTAGGTTAGCTGCAGGTTAGAATCAGAAAACTTCCAAAGAGTGTGGTGTTGTATAAGTATAATATTGCTGTCCTATAAATTTGACATAATGAAAAATGTAATTTTTTAATTTTACTATGAGACACTAGTAAATAATGGGGAAATCTACCTTTAATCCGTGCATGACAAGTGCAGATTTTCATGGAAATGACTTAATTAATTTGTTTATAAAAATACATTAGCTGAAAAAGCCTGAAATTAACGGGGCTGTCCACACTTTGCAGAGCATGCATGCTCCTGTGGGAATCTCCATGTTAAATAAAAGTACAAATTAATCAATAATGGCTAAACATAAATTGACGGGGTTTGATTTTTT
>JAQIXP010002511.1:0-14937 GCA_034700285.1 Proteroiulus fuscus
TAATTATTGGTACCAGTTTTTTGGTCCTAGGTAAATGTGGTTGAAATGGTGTTGTTTTGGCACAACCACATTTGCAAAGTGAATAAAAAAAGAAATTTAACAGCACTAATTGTAGTTTTTGCAGCACTAATTAGCACTAATTGAGCACTAATTATTGGTAAAAGTTTTTTGGTCCTAGGTAAATGTGGTTGTGCCAACTTGATGCACGTAATTTGTTTACCTTTTTCTGTCCAACACTTGATTTTTCACATTCACTAGCAACTATTTTTAAGTTTTCCTCATTGATGTCCAGCAATGATAATGTGGCCCCAAGTTGAGAAAACAGTTTGGATGTAGCTGCACCAATTCCACTGCCTGCTCCTAAATTTACAAAAAAATTTACATAAAACTTAAAATGCATAAAAATCAGGACTTTTTTGGGAAAAAAATATTATGAAAACTGACCATTTTTAAATTTTTTGATTAAATCAAGATTTCAGAAAATAAATAGGGCCTACTATTAACAGTGCTAATGCTGTTTTTAAGAAAATATACGCTCGTAGCATGGTCAGGGATGACCTATATAATGTTTGACCAAATTGTTTTGGTAAAATGATAAACTTCATGCTCCTAATAATGCTAACATTTTAATGTTGGTATAATTTCCGTATAAAAGCAGAATTTACTGACTATTTCTGTAGTATTCCTGTTTAAATAATTTCAATAATTATTCAAATATTCATAAGTTAAATTTGGTAAAAAAAATTTTTCATTAATTTTCATTTAAATCAATGGTCTTTTTTTTCTCAAAAAAGTCTTGAGATTTGAATCAATGCATCATGATTTATTCAGAAATGTGGTTTAGCCTCATTGTTAAACTTTCAATATTTTTTTTCCTAAAAAAAGATTAATTGAAATAAAATTTTGGAAATATAGAGCAAACTTGTTTGTTTATTAACCTTGCTTATGATCTTTTATTACTTTAAGCCTGAATAAGGATAAATATAGAAAAGTCCCAATTTGGGTTTTTTTCCTAAAAATATTGTAAATTCTAGTCCTGTTCTTATGACAAGACAAATTCTGTAATTTGTTTTGAAATATAGTTCTACTTAAAAGTAGAATAAGTAAATCAAAGTTTTTTTTAAAGATCTCCTTTTTTTTAAAAAAAATTTTGATGGAAATTAGTTGATTAAAGTCAATACACCCTATTTATTATAACTTGTTTTACTAACCTGTAATAATAGCTACTTTGTTAGCTAGCTTTAGTCCCCGTTCAGACATTTTAAAATGTTTCCTTTTAAATACAATGTTCTACGACTTTTGAAAACTAGTATTAATTCAATCAGCGAAATGTGGTTTATATAAATGTAGCTGCATGTGTTATAGTCCAAAGAATGCACTGTCGATTGGCCTTGATTTTGATATACTACTGACTGGATGAAGTTTGCAAAATCTAGATATGTTATGCGGGGGATGTCCCATAAGTAGCCAGACATTGGTTGGATTTTTGTGAAGTACCTTTATACCTGGGCATTCACATTACTAATAGATTTATTTTTAATCCCAATAAAAAAACACCCTGCAGTTTATTTGCAGTCTTAAACTGCACAAAAACTAGTTTTTTTGAATGTTTATGAAACAAAAAAAACCTACATAATTTGTTCAATTTTTCTGTAAAAAACATGCCAGTTTTTTTTTTCTACAGTTTTTCTGCATTTTTTATATATTATTTATTGTAATCTTTCCACAGTGTTTCTGCATTTTTTCTACATAAAGTTAATAGCAATACATTACTACCGCTAAGCTTTAAAGTATAGGAACAGTATAGGATTTTACTTGCAAACCATCCCAAAAATGTCCCTACATGAATCATAGTACTTTTTTAGAATATACTCAAATGTATTAGCACACCAAATGATCAAAGCTAGGAAGTGCCACAATGTTCCTCAGACAAATGTGACAAGGTTCTGTAAAAAAAAGTTACATTATGTAACCATGGGCAGAAAATGAATGTTTCAGCAGAAACGTTTTAACAACTTATAACATCCTTGTAAATGTTTACCCAAAAATCTTGTCATTAAACAAATTTATTTCATTACATAAGGAAATTGCTTTTTATTTTAAATTCCAAGAAAATTAAAAAAACCACTTTATAGCCCAAATATTTTCAGGCAGCATGTATTACTACTATTTGCAAAAAGCTAACTTCTAATTTTAAGTTTAAAAGCTTAGTTGCGTTTCCAGTTAAAAATAATAAAAATAACCCTAACATCTGTCAATATTAAATGATAGAATCAATTCAACCCATTGATCAATCATTAAACTTGAATTTATGACACGGCGGTATAAAGTTCCAGTACACCATATTCACTGAAACTGGTACAATAAGAAAAAGACCGGCTGGCCATATTTATCACTAACTGCCAAACATTTCCATTTAAAAATTCAAATTTTTATTTAGTTATTCTTTCAATTTGCTATATATATATATATGTGCAAGATGAATTGCTGAAATATTTACTTATTAAAGAAAGAAAAAAGAATTTTAAATACTAATAAGTTAAATTTATAGAAGCAAAATTTGAAGTAGAGTTTTCCAAAAGAAAATGATGGTAAGTTTCTCTTATTACTATACATGTATACAAGGATGACCTCAATTGAGCATGTCAAGGTCAAGAATTCCAATGTGCCATTCTATCTGACAGTCTAGGTTGCATTTCAGTTAGGCAAAAGATGAAATATGGTAGAACTTGGCACATTAACACTGAATCCCCATGTATATATGTGTTTTTCATTGTATTTCTGAAATTACATTATTTTAAGAAATAGATTTTTAAAAATCTTAACATTTAAGAAATATGCATCAAAAATTTTTTTTACAATCCTTCCTTAAATCTTTTTAAAAATGATGAAAAATACAAATAATGAAAGGCATGGGAATTCTGGTGGTTTGTATAATTATCCTTTACCTTAGTATAGAAATTTCAATTTATAATTTCTGAAATGATTATTGTTTTCCTTTAATAGAAATAATGCCATTTAGCATTAATTTCAAGGCAAAATAATTTTTTATAGTAAAAAAGTGAAGCCACAATGAATACAGGTAACGTCTCCATATCAAAAAGTGAAGTTTTGTCTTTATTTTTGGTAATTTTTGTTTGACTTTTTAAATTTATAAAGTACTTGTTATACGAGAAATACTGTGTCTTAAAATCTGTACAACAATGTACATGCACAATGTGTATAAAAATGTTTACAATCCCAGCAAAAAAGTAGACAGTTTTGAATCTGGAAAGTAACCCCGAAAAAACTGCTCATTTTTTAAATCCAGATTTGCAGCTAATTTGAAACCGCAGAAAAACTTCAATAAAATTGCAGATTTTCTGCAGTTAATTGCAACTGAAACTGATTCAAAGTGAAATAAAAAATGCCAAAAATATGCAGATTCAAAAATAAAGAAACTGTATGTTTAAAGTCCAGAACTGCCCAACTTATTTTGCAAAAAAAACTGCAGTTTTTTGGAGGAAAGCTGCACGTTCTCTCCATACATGTGGCATTTATAAAGACATGTATGCTATTTTATAATTTCTCAGAACAACTGCAGTTGAGTTGAAGTTTATTTGCAAATGAAAACTGCAAAAAACTTCAGAACTGCCGCTTTCAAATTGCACTTTTTCTTCAGACATTATTTACTGCATGGGATTTAAAATTTACTATAGGATCATCACTGGATCAATTCTCACACTACTCTGCATGAACCATTCATCCAAAGTTTGTCTCTTCTTCCTAACATTTTCCCTCAATTATCATCACAACATTTTCATGTACTAAAATCTGTTGACATTTCATGTTAACTGGTGCACTTTTTCGGTATGGTGATGTTCTGCTGACCCAATGTGAAGGCTGCATTTTAGTTTCCACGTTATAGACCCAGGTCACATCAGCAGTTATGATGTTTTAGAGGAACATTTTGTCATCATATTTCCTTTTCAAAAGATTCTGACAGATTGCTATGTAGTTTTGTTCTGTTCCTGTGTTCACAACTTTTGAACTGCTGGAACCACTGATGACATTCATGACCACCCCATAAACATTTTCTGAGCATTTGACAAGTTTTCAGGAACATTTTCTTGTCTTTAATTAGTGACTAATTTTTCATTATTCACAGAATGCCATATTTGCCATTATCCTGCTGCTTAGCATTGCCACAACTCAATTGGATGCTGCACGAGGTGACTGGTCCTCATGTAATAGGATGAATGATGGGGCATTATTGAGCAAATTAGCTCGGGCAGCCTGTATCGCTTCATGCAATTTACAAAACTGTAGGACTGGATATTGCCGAAAACGAGGTGGTAGAAAAACCTGTGTTTGTCCTCCTAAAAGCTGTGGAAAAGGCTCCATATTGAGCATTGGGATTGGGAAAAGAGAAGTTCCCGAAGAAGTTGATTTTGCTTAAATATTTTATGTTATAAAGTCAATGCCTATATTAACTGGTCTCATTTGTATTCTCTAGCATTCAATAAATACTTGAAGAACTTTGTAAAAACTTTTGTAGTTGATGTTCATTACAAGACACTAACTTTTCAAATGTAGTCTTGGTAAAAATATCTGCAGATAGTTTGAATTTTATGCGGTGAGTTTAAGTGCAAGTACTGCACTACTGCAGTTTTGAAAATTGCTGAGATTTGAATTAGATAGCTGTACTACAACTACTAAAAACTGCAACATTATAGTAGTTTTGTTTAACTTTAAAATTACAGCAAAAGTGTAGTTTTGTTAAGTTCCCTTTTTGCAAATATCTAAATTTTTGGATATTATCTGAAAACCTAACATGATTTTTAGGTACTTAAATGCATTGTGGCCTGCAAGCATGACTACAAATTTTTTTTTTATTATTAAATAGTTTTGTAGTTTAGAATTGCAGTTTACTTATTTTAAAGCTACTTAGTTTGCAAGTAATTTTCCCGAGCAGTAAGATTCATGAAATTCTTAGATCAGAATCCAAATTTGCTAAAATTGGATCAGCCAGGATCAAGCTAGCCCAGACCCATGGAGTTCTAATGAAAAGATTTCATAGGGTCTATTCTTTTTGAATCAAAAAATATGAAAAAAAAATATGTATAAAGAATTTAAAATAATAATTTAAAGCATTTCACAAGTTCATAATTTGTTTTAAAAAAAATTTTAGCATTCAGAATAGGTTGTTTAAGCTTGCGTTTTTTAAAATTTGCAATCTGTACAAATAAAACAAAAACATAATATAATAATTAGTCAGTTTCGAAAGAAATTTTGTCCATAGAAAATATGTAAATGCATATTCTGACCATGAAAGCTATACATTAATAACCATGTCTTATTACTATAATGACCTGAAAACATAAAACATCAATTTTAAAGCTTGTTGTAAGATGTAAGATGAGAAGGAAAAAATTAGATAAAATTACATAGAATATACTGCCAAAATACAGTAATTAGCATAAATTACTCTAATTGGATTGTAACATATACTTTTCTAAAAGTGAAATTTATTAGGTGATACGTTATCACATTATTGCATCTTTGTTTACGGAACTATTTGTATATAAATATGACAAGGAAACTATTGTATACATGATCACTTTGTTCCAAGACTTTTAAGAGAATATATTTGCAGGCAGCATTGTCAAGAATTTTCTATTCCTTGCAGAATGAAGGTAAGTACTGTAAATGCTTACTAAGATATTAATAATTTTGAGAAGTCATGTTTTAAACTATAACCAATAGTATATTTTGGAATATATTTATTGCTTTAATTAAATTTTTATTATTATTAATAATAAATTTTGCACTTAGCATATTTGCAACATTTACCCTTTTTAAAATTGACTATAACTTTTCACAGGTCAACTCTCTCGTTATCACACTCTTGTTGTGCATTACCACGAGTCATTTAGTACATGCCCACATATGTGGTGGAATGGACATCCCAGTAATAAACATTGGGTCCCAGGCAGTTTGTGTCACTGCCTGTGCTGTCCACTTCTGTGCCTCTGGAAGTTGTGAAAGTAGAAATGGACAAGCAACCTGCGTTTGTTCAAGCTGTGCTAATGGCCAAGAAACTATAATCGTTCTGTAAGCATCTGTTTTAAGCATTGTTGTTGTCATCACATTTGAAATTATATCCAATTACTAGTATAATCCTAAATGTATTTAGAATAATGCATTAATAAACCTATTTTGAAATGTATCCTCTTACCTATTTACCTATACTTGACTAACAACTGTTATGTTTCTAATGTTTGATGAGTTGTAATATGCATTTTTTTTCATTTAAATTTCAAAAGTAAAAATTGTAATATCATTCATGTAAACACTGTGTAACTGGCCAACATTTAATTAAACAGTAAATGAAAATAAAACCAATAACTGGATATAATCTTCATGATCTAGTACATCGATGATCTAGTATATGTATATTATATTAATGAACAACTTAAGTGAGGTGAGATTCCTTTGAAAGTGTTCTTGCTGAAGATGCTGTTTAACCCCCAAATTACAGTAACCCACCGTTACTTCATAAAACAACATAACCGGATACAAAAGTCTATTCCATGCTGATAATTTTCATTTTTTTAGAACATTAAAACTCATTGTTATTAAATCTAACCCCTATAATGGGGGTTACCTGATTGAACATGGCATTATTGTTATCCTTCTAGAAGGGATAGTGTAGGATCAAAGAACTTTTCTTTGGATTTTTGGGTGGAAAGATTACACCTGTTCTAAATTGAAAGATATATAAATCATGCATAAAACAAATGAAATTGGACATACATTGTCAAAGCCTTAGATCAAACGAAAACCATGCATAATCTTTTCGTTTTATTTTAGGTTAAAGTTTTGAATATTTTTTTTTAATCGCATATCTATGTCCAGTTTCGTTTGTTTTATGAACGGATTAATTCACTGCCTTCTAAATCAAACAAACTTAATAGGTACTAATCAGAAGAAGAAAAATGTTCCAATACATGGTATCTTTTTCAATAAATTCATGTTTGAAAATTAATATTTTAACACTAGAGAAATGCAAAGTCAATATGTTAATGAATGACAAGCTAGTACAGATGTATGAGACTTAGCAGCCCCAGGGTCGGCTCGGTAGGCGATCGCCACCCGGGCCCCCACCACACAATGGCAAAATATGCATTTTTGGTGCATGATTTGAGTGTTTTTCAGCAAAAAAGTTGCCTGTGGTGCCATTTTCTGTCAATTTTTGCAATTATGTACAAACTTATTTAAATTTTTGCCTGCAACCTAAATTTTGAACATTTTTTAATGGAGAAATTGACATTTTTAGTGATAAAAGTTGTCTACGGGACCATTTTCAATCAGTTTTTGCAATTATGTACAAAATCATTTCAATTTCCACCTGCAGCCCCAATTTTTAAACAAAATTTAACGGAGAAATATGCATTTTTGGTGCTTTTCAGCCCATTTTTGAGTTTTTTTGAGCAAAAGAAGCCACTTGTGGCGCCATTTCTGCCATTTTTGCAATTATGTACTAAAACCTCCAAATTTTTGCTTAGGACAAAATTCGGAAATTCTTTTATGTTTTATGGGTGGGTGCTGGAGCCTGATTCTCAGTACTGCTGCCACTTCCCCCATTGCCACCCCCGGGCACTTACACCCCTGTCCGACCCTTAGCAGCTCTACAGTGGTATACAATACTACACATATTTGAGTTACTCAAGGTCTAATGTCCATGATGTTTGTGGATGGTCACCGTACCTCAAACTGCTGGTTTCTTGAAGATGACAATGATGAAAATATCTTCCAGCTTTTTTGATTCAAGCAGAATTTTCATTTTTCCTATTTGACAAATTGGCATTTCCAGATAAAGACATCATTCCTCTCTTTGTTCAGTTTACAACCATCTGACACATTAGAATAATTGTAACATGTCAGAATAATCTAATACGTCTAATATTGTTGTTTTTTCAGAGTAGTGTATGATATACACTGACTTTAATTTTATTTTGGTAAGTAAAATATATTTGGTGAATCACAAATTATTTGTACCATTTAGGCCAAATGGAATTTAGTTATAGGCTCCAGGCATTCAATAAGCCTATTTTTATACTTGACTGCAAATTTTGTCAGGGATCCACAAACTACCCAAAATAACTGTAGCCTATAGTTTATAAATTGTAATTAATTGTGGGTTGACAGTACATTTATCTTTTTTGCATGCCTAATATAATAATGATATATTGGTAAAAATATATTTGGACCAATAACATGCCACTATCAAGATATTAGTATTTACATCGATATTTTTGTATTGATATTGGTTGTGGCAGGCCAGTAATCCAACCTATTAACTGATATAGTTTAATGGCAAATGGTACCAACCAATATTACCAAATAAAAACTTATACGAGCCATATATTTAAGCTACTAGCTAGATATTTGGAACAAATTTTTATCACATTTCCCTACAGTGAATACATTTTATTGAAAAACATTGCATAACATCACATTACATGAGATTGAAGTTCAACATCACAGATTTCCAACTTTCCACTAATTTTTTGAGCTCTTTTTTTATCTTGAGGGCCATTACCCCGGTAACCCAGCTCCAGGAGCACATCCTGAACAGATGCATGACGGGCTACCACCTCTTTTAAAATTCAGTCCTCAGTATTTTCCAGGCGAACCATGGACATGCAAACTAGCAAGGTAATAGTAAAAATAACCACCTGTATAAATCATAAAAACAATTCATTAATATGGAAATCCCAGGACAAAGAAGTTTTGAATATTTGAAATGTTATCACTGGGAAATAATGATCATGATAAAAATTCCATTAACGTGTATGGTTAGGATTCAGCAAATACATCTACATGCGAGATTAAAAGAATACATATACTGTCATTGTTAAGATCCATATGTATTTACTTTACAGTATATGTATGTTACATTTTTTGTTGTTCTTATGTATAGCAAATGAATTCAAAACCCAAAATCTAACAATAAAATTGTTAATGTTTTATAATTCTTTGTCAAGAAGGTTACTTTATGAGGCATTTATGACTAAATCATGTTTTACAACTATATCCAAATGGAAATATATTTGCAATTTGGCATTGACAAAAGGTAAATTTTCATATGTCATATTTGATAAATTGACATTTCCATATTAAGACATTGTTCCTCTCTATGTGCACTTGGCAACCATATGACAGAAAAGAAGTAAATCACACATTCGTTTCACTATTTACACAAGTAGAATTTAATGGTTCCATAAATTTAATAAGCATATCTTTTGTCTGACTTGAAATTAGTTTAATATTTATTGACTTTTAACATTGTAGCAATATGTTATTTTTAGTAGCATTGCAGCATTATTGGATATTATTTAAAACTTCATATAAATAATCTGTTACGGTCCGAGATCCAGTGTGGATGGTCCAGTTGTGATACCCGCTATTAGGCCATGGTACCATTAGTGGTGACACAGTGGTGGCCGAAGGGGGATCCTTATCGTCTGGTTCCCCATTTAAAGGATCATGGCGGCATGGCAGACCACCAGACATTGGTGAACGGGTAGTGATCCGAGACCCACCGGGAGCAGAAACACACGGCCAGGGAGTGACATGATATACCCACTTAAATTTCGGGCTTCCATTAAGGCCTCATATTGTGCCCGAATAAGATCCCAGTTGGTCAGGTTCTGCAATTGTGGGATGAGGCCAAACAGGTGTGCTTAAAGCACACCAGTAGATATGTTGCTGTCCTCCTGGTCAATGAATAGCATGATGGCCAGGTCATCAGTATGATAAAGAGAGAAGAGGTTGTCGTTCCGGGGGATAGTGAACCCATGAACAGTTTAGGACTAATTGGCAGGGGACATTGACTAATAAACCACAAAGAAACAACATATAACAATTAGTCCCCATGGATGAAATAAACAGAAACACCATTCATAAAAGTATATGAATAGGAATTTCATTCATACAGGTAGGTGAATTGGAATTTACTAGAAATTCCATTCATTACGAAAGGACGGGAAAACCACCATTAAGATAAATAAAAGGAAAAAGCACTGGTTAACTTACCATCCCAGATGAACGATTGCCTGAAGCCATAGCACAAAATCCGGATTCCTCAAATGATAGCAAACACCATGCCAGAAAATTACTGACTGGAAATAAGCATGTGTACAAGGGCTTTTGTACCTAGCTCAATAGTTCACCTGATTGGTTAGAACATGGACTGGTCCAGGAGAATCCATCAGTGGCCAATTGGACCTTTTAACTGTTGATGACCTTAATTGCCACATTCTAAGAAGTAATGGTAACAGCAATGTCATGGAATGCACTGAAATTCCTGCCTTCCAAGAATCATGACGTCAAAATTGCCGAGTCATGATGCCTCAGTTTTTTCAATGCCATTTAGTGAGTAAAACTGCCAACCAGCAAAAAAGTGGAAAACTTGACATTTCCCATGGAACCAAAGGTTTCCAGGAACCCAGGAATCTCATGAAACTAATTCTGGAACCTAACACCTTAAGACCTGAAGCAGGGCCAGCCCAAGATGCGGGCTAAGTGGGCAATGGCCCGGGGCACCAGCAAAAGAAGGGTGCCATCTTAACAGGATTTTAAATATATATGTAAAATAACATAGACATGCAAGTGGTAACTGAAAAGTGCTTCCCCACTCTCATGATCTCCTACATGGAGAAGCCCTTTTCAGTTACCTCTTGCACGCCTGCATGGCTTGAAGTTTAAGTATGGATAGATTCTGCAGCATGTGCAAAATGAACAAAATAAATTTAAAATGGGAATTTAATCATTAATTCAATAATGTAGATATTTCAGAAATGACTTAAATTAATTTTAAATTACCCTTAAAAATATAGAAAGCACAGAATGTCTTTAAATTAATTTTAAATAGTTGAAAAATGTTGCAATCACTTCATATTTTTACTTTAGCTGAAAAATGCATAAATTGTAGAATTGTTACTAACTTTCCCTTTATAAAAAAAATTGACAAATCCCAGAAATGATTTCAAATAGGCCCCTATATTTTAGTTGATAATTGCATGTAGAAATAATGTCAAATAACTAAAATTCTACATTGGTTCAGGGTGTCTGGCCATCTGGAAAACCTGGAAATGTTGGGATAATTAGTATAGTCTGGAAATGTCACGGAAATTTAAGCTGTCTGAAAAATTAAAATTTTATGACAGTTTTTAAGTGGTTTTTATTAAAAAAAGTCGCCAGCTGCGCCATTTTTTAATTTTTGCAGTAATATGTATAAAAGCCTTCAAATTTTCGCCTGCAGGCCAAATAAAATATTTTTGGGTCGAGCTACCTCCCCTCCTCCAAAAAAATGTATTTTATGGTGCAGCCCAGAGTAGTGAACGAAATACTATTGCTGCTATTGCAGTTTAAATTGTTTCATTCAAATGAGTTTAAAATTACTTTCATCACGTGGTCTGGAAAATTATAAAAATTTGTCTGGAAAAACCTGGAAACGTCACACAAATTTGATACTGGATTCGGCCAGACACCCTGAATATTGTAAATCATACACTTTTTCTTTCAAATTAAGAATACAAATGTGATGTTTATGTTTTGGGGGCATGAATATCTGAAGCTGCCCGGGGTTGAAGAAGTGGAACCAAAAGACTACAGGATATGGTTAGGCTTAGGGAAACCCCCCCTCTAAAAACTTTATGTTGAAATCATGCAACATCCTGTTGAAATGAGGTGGGTTGAACCCAGGGGGTCCTTAAAAACCCTATATAAACAGAGGTTCAAAACCATGTAAAGTCAGTTCAGCCCAGGAGTCAAGACAAGTATGAGAGGCCAGAAGAATTAAAGGACCAGAAACCATTGAAAGAAGTTTTGGACAAGTTTGGAACACTCAAGAAGAATCAAAGGACCTTAAAGTTTTAATATGTGCATTGTTGGTAGGATCCAACAGTAAATTCTGGAAAGTGCTTCAAAGTGTGTGTGTGTGTGTGCTCCAGGAGAAATACCTTTTGTGTGGTAAAAGATTCTACAATGAATTCCAGCAGTGGGGTAAGAAACTTTCCTTTAAGGTCAGAGAACTTGTAGGTAAGGAGTGTATTTTGTGGGTATGAATACCTTTGTTCAATAATAAAGCTCATGAATCCCCAAATAAAACTTTGAATCATTTTTTTTGCTACTAATTAAATATTAAGGGAACCCCTCTAGTTTTGGAAATCTTCCCTTGCAACTCATTTTCTATGAACCCAATACATCTCTGAGGGAGAGGCCAATTGCACGGATTTGCACAATTCTAATGTTACGTGGGAAAACGAAGGGGCCACGGGTTTAACAAATCTGGTAATTAATAAATTTACTGCTTTTAACTTGTCATTATCGGAGGATTTAACCTGATTTTTGTTGGCATTATCTATTACATCTCTAAACCTTCCTATACCTGACATTGCATAACCTTAACCATTAGGATCAGAAGTTCCCTTTGTATGCACTAGCCTTTAAGAGCCACAACCTGTTATATATTCAGCACAATGGCCTATATATAATCATATTATCTGTCTAAGAAGTAATGAACAGTTCTGAATTGCAGGAACAAGTATATTGATTAAAATTAATTTTAAATAGCAACATAATGATAGCACTTTGACATATACTGGATGTTTTGTAAGTAGACAAACATTGAATGGTTATACAAGTCAACAAAACAATCAATTGATAACCCCATTTTGACAAATGAGCTATTTTGTCATTATATAGAGAGAAGCAAAGGTTACATAAATATTTTGATGAATATAGTTATGTTAATCATATGGTCATATTGATGTCTACGATGTGGCATAAATATTAGTTATTAGCAGTAGCAGATTATCAATGGGTAGTTAGAATATGCAACTAACCAGGGGTCAAGTGTAGTTGCCCAGGAGTTGTATACTGTTTTCATTAATTTCATGTCAGCACGAAACATTCTTGAACTGAAATGGCTGATATTTTGGGGAATTTAGATATTAATATACTAAAATGATTATGTGAAATTATTTAAACTTTTAAAATAATTATTGTTGCAAAACATGACTTGAGAGGTAAATCATGCATAATTTCATTAATGCTTGAATGAAAACAAGCATATCATTTAATCATTTTAACAAAGAATACTACAATAAGACTTCTATTGTTAGCTTTGTGTTTTGTATCTAGTTGCCATATAAAACCAACAGAAAAATGTAAAAGCTTTTAGTGGTACTGCCCCAGCATTTCCCTGGAAAACCACACAAACAATAGACAATTTAGGCAGCCAAATAAACAAATTTACAGTCAGGCAAAAATATATGCTTCTTGAATTTATGCAGGCTATAACTAATTTAATTTGCCTAAATGGAGAAATAATGTGGGATTTGCCCAATATATTTTACTTATCATCAAAATAATATTAAGGTACTATTTCATACACTACTCTAAAAAACTAATAAATCTAATATGTTAAATGGTTGCCAACTGCACATAGAGAGGGGCAATGGTTTTTTTTCTGGAAATGTAAATTTGCATTTCAATTTTGATAATTGTTGCAAACCATGACATGAGGGATAAATTACAATTTTAGTAATGCTTGAATGCAAACAAGAAGATATAATGTAAATATTTAATGATGAATTCCTCATAAAACAACTTTCCTGACAATGAATATAACAATAGCAATTCAATTGTTTGCTTTTAGGTTTGTAGCCAGTTGCCATATAAAACCAAAAGCAAATGGAAAAGTTGAATAATTTGCTTTCATAAAATTTAAAACCAACGAATTCTTGGAAATATTATTGGACCAAAATAGACAAATACCCATTTTACGATGAAAGTAGGTACTTTTTTAATATTAAAATTTTATGTAACACTGTTTATACTTGCACCCTATCCGCCCAATTTGACTTTTAAAAAATCATTACCTTATTTTGAAAGAGTAATTTTGGTATTAGAACATTCAAATTCTTAAAATTAAAATGTACACTTAGATCTTTACAAGAGAAAATTGACTGCCAAAAATAAAGTTAGGGCATTCCGAATTTGGAAATATATATAAGATATAACATGTGAATTTGAAAGTTACAAAGGGTCCCTCCTTTTGCACAATTAGTCTAGTCCCAGATTTATAGAAGTGACCTTGAAAGTTCTTTACAAAATTAAAAAACATGATTTTTTAGATTAATGTGACCATTCTGAATCCAAAAATCACTAGTCATTTCAAAAAAAAATTATAGGAAGTACAGAATTCAAGATGGCGTCCAAACAAGTAAATTGTCTATTACTACTGTGTTAGGAACCTATAAATAGTTGCAAATACATGCTTTCTACTAACGATGTAAGTTGACCCAATTGAATAAAAAAATTGAGATTTTGGTATCAATTTCATGACAAAAATCAGGTTGTATCGGGTTTTTGCGTAAAAGTTGAACTTTTATGTTTAATTTTTTACCATTAACTCTGTTGATTAATTTCATGATAAATCTTTCAAATTATCAATTTTTTCAATGAAATTTTCAAAATCCCGTGTTAAATCTCATAAGGATTTCCAGATTATTAATCACCGAGAATTTATCACAAGGAACAGTCTCTTTTGTCAATGAACCCAAGTCATACTCAGAAAAAACGACTTTACTACTATTTGCAATCCCCATGTCGACTGCCTTGACATGGTTTTCGTGGTTTCCATGGTCCTTCCAGGCGAATGCTGGGGCAGTTCCTAGTCGGCCACGACCGCAATCACCCTCCCTCCCAAGTAGAGGCCGGAAAGCCTTGTAGCCCGAAACAGGAAAATACAAAATACATATAAATGTACCTCAAGTTATTTTGCGACTAGTAATTATCCAGTCACCATGCAACATCTAATTTGTGGCCTGCCTTAATGGGGGAATGATTCGGACTGCGGGATGGTATCCAACCACTATAGCACTT
>JAQIXP010002512.1:0-14936 GCA_034700285.1 Proteroiulus fuscus
TTTTTGGTTGGGATTCCACCCCCCACCCCCAATGAATTTCTTCATGCGGCCCTGCAGAGTGGTCATTTTTGGGCATTTCTTCGTTTTAGGGATTGGCGCCCACCCTTAATAAAATGGCCCCACCCCCCCCCCCAAAAGAAATTCCTGGATCCGTCACTGATCCCATTATACAACATTATGCTGGAAATTGGCTCGTTTGTGGAAGCCATTTGTAATATACCTTGTTCAAGATAAGACTATAAGAATGTAAACATTTGGTATTATTATTTTAACCAAAGTTACAATACCAATAGGCCAATATAAGCAAAGTTAGCATTGTAGAAATTGTTGCTGGTATAATATTGTATTGGCAAATTCATTGGTTAATGAATAATTAACTTTTAATTAATTTGAGCCACGTATACCACAGCAGCTAGGTATTTGCCCTATATTGCATGAAAATAGTAAATGTAGGCCCTATAGTGACATTTTCACTAGATTTACCTATAGGGCCTTTATAGGCCTATTATATAACTAATCTAAATCTGATCTCTTAATTCTTATATCTATATAGGCCCATGTAGGCCTACTATTTGAATTCATAGGCGTGAAGCTGAAGCTGCCCAAAATGTGCATGCTAAAAACACAAATGATCCGGGTAAATTATTGAAATCAGTTTGTAAATAAATTTATTGTATATCAAGTCAACCATGGCTTAAGGCATTTCTCCATGCATATATACACCCCAATACCCATAGACTTGCGTTATTAATTATAGAGCTACATGTGTAAAAATTAACATGAAATTTTTTATTTATATCCTAAGTTCCTAACATCCCCTCCTAAAGCCCCCCCCCCCCACATCCCTTTGGTAAAAAATTCTGCAGGTATATGATCTATAGTATATGCGTATATATGACATTGTGACACTTTTGGAAACAGTCTTTTAATTTAGGCCTGTATATACGTTACAAATAAGGTATATACGAATGTATTTTAGTAGGCCCATTCCAATTAAGGAATTTCCTAGAATTTCTGTGAGCAAATCCAAATCGATAAAAAGGGGTCGTACCATGTATGTACGCCTGCACAGTTTGTGATATGAGGAAGGAAATTGTTTGCAGTAGTGATGTATCAATTTAATGTCTCATTGGCAAAGCACACATCAGGAACAGTTTTTATTTGGATAGTGGAAAAGGGCATAACGAGTGGCAAATGTAAAGTACACAAACATTCAGGGTGTGAGAAAAGCGTTGTGAGCAGCAGCAGCAGACGCCTTTATATATATAATATAATGGGACATTAGCAGTGTGGAAGCGCCCTCTGTTTACATTTACTGCTCTTTTGCACCTAATAATGGGCTTCTTGACGCCACAGGCGCAGATGTCACATTTACATAAGATAACAAGAGATGTATGGAATATATTACATACACTTTTGTACGAATATAATGATACAAACTGTGCTGATGTTGGTAGTAATTAGCATTATTAGCACCCAGTATAGCCTATATATGATCAAAATGAATTAAGATATAGAATATATGGCATTTCAGACTGAGCCATCATTTATGAGCCAGATTATATAGAGAAAAGATATATTTGTACACGATCCAATTAAAAGAAGATATTATTTCCCATTGAAAATCCGGGTTTTCTATATGAGGAAGGTGCTTCTTTTAGGTCGAAGTATAGTATACATCAGCTATATATATACTAACGTCTGTTTTATGGAAATTACATCATAAGCCATAATTTTGGATACAGTTTGAATATAGTTTTGGTAATTATTTGTAATTTTGGCATTATATAGTGAATTTCAGGAAAAAAGCACGAAATAATGGAAAACCAAAGTATCTATAATTATTTTTGGTTTTTGTTTTGTTTTTCACATTTCGTCTCATGGGTTGCGCCTGGACAGTATATACCAATTGTGCAAAAAAGAAACAACAACAACAACCAATTCTTATATAATTGTCAGTCCCTATAAATTGACCACTGCATGGGCATGGTTTAAATGTCTTTTTATAGGCTATTTTGATCAACACGACATTATACAAAAATGTTGGGACGTCACTGGTCAAAAAGAAATTTAATAAACGAAATGATTTTTAATGTTACGTTGCGTGAGCAAAACCTGACTTCGACATTTTCGCAACGACATTTCGCAAACATATTCTTGACAGCATTGGACAATACACTTAATTTTTCATTATAATGAAACCTGCACACTCGTCAATATATATAGATTTTCATACATGTCAATTAACAACACAAGGTGGGATTTTCTTAGTTTGCTGTATGCATGTCTATGCATGCAAAGGAGTTTTTTAAGCATGCTTAAAAAACTCCTTTCCATTACTGGTTATATACTTTCATGATTATACTTTGTGGCAGCAAGAAAATATGTTTAATGTTAATTTCATGAATTCAAATGTGCATGTGTATGCGTATATTATGTTCGGTTGCATATTATATTATTGTTAGGACTAGACTGACTTAATCTAGCTGCCATTCAACACTTGTTGTAAAAACACTTGGCAGCCTTTTGCTAATCTGTCCATGCTCAATGTGGTCTGCACAAGTGATTTTGTTTGTTTACAAGTTTATGAAGATCATAAAAGAGGTGGAATCCAAATTGTCCCTTAAGCCGATTTCAAACATTTAATCCGATAGAAAGGTTAAGATAGCCAGCTATAGAGATACATGCACGTAGTGTTCAAAACAGATTATAAACAGGACCTAAGCATTTTAGGACCATTTTGCATCAATAGACCACTTAGCACTTCAAATTCCCTTCATAGTGTGGATTAAACCTTGCTGTAATGCCAGGGCTTAGATTTACCCCTATATTATGACAACTTGTATTTGCCATGATAATAATACTGCTGGATTGAAACCGTCACTCAGAATAGTAAGGCATTTCACTTCCGCCAGCGCCATCTTTGATACATTAGAAAAAAGGTATTAGGCCTACTGTATGTGATCTTAAATACATGAAGTACCTACCGTATTCAAAATTATCAACTTTAAAATTTGTAAAATACCTGCTTACCTAATAACTTCTGGATTTTTATGGGCATTAACCAAAAAATGAATTACAGTATAAACTAAGATTATATTGTTAGCTTCCATAAATTGCAATCAATGTTTTTGTTTTAGTGGAGATAGTGACAGGGAAAAAAAATAGTTAATAGAAATTAATGATTTTTATTAGTAAATTTTTGACTATATTTTAATTTGGATGCTTTCCTTAATTAATCGATACATTTTATCAGAAATTAATTGAATGTTGGATGCATGCTTTCCGTAATCAATCCAAAGTTTGATTAATAACGATTTTTAATTGAAAATGTGGTCTGCTTCATAAAAGCTGCATTATGAATTAATAGTGGGATATACTTTGCTTCCGTTGGTGGCAGAAACATGCATTGCAATATTTAATGCATTTAAACATGCTTCTTCAGCGCATAATTTTTATTCATAAATCTAGGGTTATATTGTGATGAACAAAATAATGACAGTAGTGGCAGTCAGTCATCTCCATTGTTTTATGCTCATATTTTGAGATTTTATTTTTTTTATACCCTATAATTATAATTGATTACAGGAACATTGAATTGAAATAACTTTTATGAAAAATTTATATACAATAGCAATTTTTTTTAACTTTTTAAACTTGATGGTGCTTGCGAGGCAGATGTGGATGGTCGATTATCGATAGGTGATGTCATGCCCCAAGTATTCTACTAGTAAAAGCGCCATTGTCATTTCGCTTGTGTCGCGGCATGTTTAAAATTTAAAGACAGAATTTTTCAACATTTAGCTTAACTCTACTCTTTTAGTACAGTATTTGATAATATATTAATAATGATGAAATGCATGTACATGTGTAATAAATGTACGTAGGATTGGGCATTTCACTTATGAAATAGTAAATGCTAAATTTCTCACTAATGACTTAAGATGTCTTAATTATCACTTTTTATGTTAACGAGCTCGTGCCAGTGGCTAATTTCAAAATATACACGAACGAGCCCTGTCCAGTACAGTCATAAATTTCCACTTATGAATTTCTTGGAATGGCTCTGATCAGGAAAGGCAAAGGTGTACGAAGGATTCCCGTCACACACTCATCCATGCTTGGCACTTTGTTCAAACCCTCTTCACCCCCGATTTCAAACTTGTGCAACAGATTGGCCAATATAAGGAAGATTTCGTTTTGGGCCACATCCTCGCCCAAGCATACCCTCCTTCCGCTCGAAAATGGCATTAAATGTCGTGGCTTGTTCAGGCGGCCGTCTTCGTCTAACATGTTGTTTGGATCGAACACTTCAGGGTTATTCCACAAACAGGGATCCCGGTGGAATTTCCAAAACAATCCAACTACCGTGGCTTCTCTGGGAATGTGGTAACCGGCTATTGTGGTATCTTCCACTGGATTGTGGCCGAGACCTAAAAATTAAGATATGGAATATTTTTAAAAATTCATGATAGACATTCACTCGCAGCTTTCTTTCAGAAAGAGTTTTCTGTGACTGACCCATGGGTAAGATTGTTGCGAATCGGAATCCTTCCTGAATCGTTGCTTCCAAGTATTTCAAGTGCTGGCGATCGTCCAATGATGGACACCTCTCGCTACCAATTATGGAATCGAGCTCTTTATGAATCTAAAATAACAGGAAATCCATATTATCCATCAGTTGATCTGGCAGTTGTGAGTTTACTAAACCCATATTAAACTTATGTACTCTTTTAATGAAAATGGAATACTTACTTTGGATTGGATTTCTGGATATGTAATCAGTGCCAAAAGCAACCATTGAATACTAGCAAGCGTGGTTTCCAAACCAGCAGAGAACAGATCTCCCAGAATGGATAAAAGTTGAATTTCTGTATGAAAATGGAGAGTAGATTAGTCAGTACCGCTACTGAAATAATACCAACTTTCAATTTTGAAAAATACCTGTAAAGAATGTAATCCTTCCTTCCATTTTGTCCTTTTTCATTTCCAACAAATAAGCATCGATTAGGTCACGGGGTTCATTTGGATCGAAATCTTTTCGGTGCTCTTCAACAAAAGTTTGGAAATATTTGAAGCACAACTCCCTTCGTTCAAAAATTAACTGAAGGATCTTCTTAAATTTTGGCAAACGAGCTAGAATGGGTATGAAGTTGGCAATCGAAATGGATTCCATGATACGGAAACTGTCGTGATTGCGAGCGATGAGTTCTATCAGGTTTGAATCATCCCGATCGAAAGTCTTTCCGATGATGGACGAAAAGAAAATGTTGCTTAAGGTGTAAGATAGAGCCCCTTCGATGTCAATGGGCCGACCTTTCGTGCTTTCCAATTCTTGCAAGAAAATGTTGATGGCAGCCGAGGTCTTCTCTTCGAACTTGATTCGGTTTGCTGTGGTCCTCACCATGCCCAAGCTCCTTAATACTTGGTGGACGAAATGACGCTGGCTTTTCCACATTTCACCACTGGAGTGAATTATACCTAAAGCGAAACAAGAATATTTTTCGTGATTTTTTTCCTGGTTTTTCTTGTTAAAACAGGATTGTTTTACTATATAGAGGATTTGTGCAGACTTATTTTTTTAATTTTTACTGTCAAAAAAGCGTTGTTACTGCAATCTATTGTTGAATTAATTTCATATGCATAAAATATTTCAATGTATAAATTCATGAAACAGTTTTCAAATGATAAAGTAATCCCACTTGATAAAAATGCATTGGTTTACATGGTAGATGGAGTAACTTCATCATCTACCATGTTAACCAATGCATTTTTATCAAATAGAATTGTTTTTATTTTTTTTTTTTTATTTAAAACGAGTTTAAGGATTACTTTGAAAGTTTAGACATGTTCTTTGATTATTTGCAAGAATTCAAGAAAAAAATTACTATTTATTTTTTAGTTTTAATTAATTTAATTCCTTTACCAAAGCAAGTGGCGCCACCTGCAATTTGTGTTTGTTTACAAATCCACGTGCTGCCAAATAATATGGCCGCCAAATTTCGCAAGGGCGGGAACATATGCCTAATATCCGCACTTACCCATTCCGTCCATGACGTCCAACATGACCGGCATGTTCCTCCTGTTCATTACCTCTCTGTTGAAGGTCTGCTGAAGCAATTTGTGGTCAGTGATGACAACTATGGTAGTGGAACCCAATTGCAAACGGAAGATCTTGCCGTATTTTTCGGCCATTTCGCCCAGGATTAGATGGCCTTGTTTGGAAATTAACATCAGTGGCAGGCTTCCAATGATGGGCAGCCAGTTGGCCATTGGACCAGGCGGTAAATTCTTGCATTTGTTGTACTTGGTAAGCCATAGTTTTGTGGTCAGCAATACCAGAAAGAATATTAAGACCAAATGTATTGAAACTGATGAACTGAAAGCTTGTAAAATGGCAAGAAACATTTTGCGCAGTTAACAGCAGCGACGTGACCTAATTTGTAATTGTTTCTAGTCTGAAAGCTCTTTCTGCTAGGTTTATATATACAGAAAACTAGTTCTATATTCAAGGTTAACTCTGATAAGTGCTATACTACAGTGTACTCATGGTGGGCTTGTAACCTTGGTTTCAGGTATTGGTTTCAAGAAAAGGGTTTAGGACATTAACCTGTATTATACCTTGAATGTTTGATAAAAGTCCACGTGTTCATGACATGATTGTAGGTGCAATAATACAGTGCCCTAGCTTAAATAATAATGAAAAGATCAATGTTTGAAAGGGGCATTGATCTCTTTAGTTGAACCTTTGACGTGATATATGTGCTGTACAAATTTAGGTAGTGAAGTGTATGGGGAAATTGATCACAGTCAAATGTCATTATACTAATATTTTGTTGTATATATTGTAAAATGTATCAGTATTGCTTGTAAATGCAAAATTAATAGGTTTGTAGAGAAATATAGACTCCCTTAATTTGGAAAATTCATGTACTGTATGTCTACAGATTCAACATATTTAGAAGGTTTTGATAATGCTGAAAAATTTCTGAAAATTGGGGAAGCATGGGATTTTATTACCTTGTAAGCAATGAAAGAAGAGGATAGAAACAGTGGGGTTTTTGAGAAAGTGAAGGTGTGGTATATGAATAGATATATACCATCCATAAAGTATTTCTGTCGAGAATATAACTAAATTTTGTGCAGATTGTCTTATTGAAGTTGAAGCCAGGTTGATTGTAGGGTTTTGTTATAGGAATAATTTGAATTTCAAACTACATGTATATACCCCGCATATCTTAAAAGGGTAATACTTTGTTTTTAATCATATTCCTATTTTGATTCAAGCTTTTAATTTCCTATTTTGTATAAATTATGTGCATGCTTGAATGTGCATTTGCCATAGGCGTAGAGATGCACGTCAACTAATTTTGTTGTAAACAATGATAAGATAATCATTTGTAACATAGTTTTGAGTTGAAATGAGTGATATAAGGTATTGGTATGGTTTGGGAGGAAGGGGGGAGAGTCAGGGTTAATTCTACAGCCCCCTACTTCGCCCTCCCATGAACCAGACAATTTGGCAGCAAATTTGCCTCCTCCAGCAGTTGTTAAAATTGAAATGAGAATCAAAGAATGGAGATGAAATAAATAGTTGAAATGAGAAATGAATTAAATTGAGTTGGAATGAGGGAAATATGAAATGAATTTTGTTTAAATGATTATGAAATAAAATATAGAGATGTAGTGAATGTAGTTAAATGAAATGATGGTAGTAAAATGGAATGAGACAAGAATAGAAATGAAGTGAAACGAAATGAATAGAAGGGAAACGAGTTGCAATTAATTGAAACGAAATTATTCAAATAGAAATCAAATAATTAAAGTGAGATTAAAAACAATTCAAAATTAAATGAGATAAAATGAATTGAATCGAGCTGAAAATATTTGAAATGAGCTGAAATGGAATTGAAATTAAAATAGTTTTAAATGAATCGATGTAAAAGTATTTGAAATGAGCTGAAATGGAATTGAAATTAAAATAGTTTTAAATGAATCGATGTAAAAGTATTTAAAGGATAGAAATTTAGACAAAATCTCAGTTTTATATTGCAACAAAAAAAATCTTAAAGGAAATTTTTTTCTAATCCAAGCAACAAACAAATGCATTTTGTCACATTAATTATTTCATATTTATTACCTATTCTGATTCTGTCGGAGTTTTTTGATTAATTCTAATGTTTCCAAGCTAACGTTGGTGTTTCATAAGGGGATGAAAAGAAAGGGTCTCCTTTCTGTTTACTTTTTACATTGGAAATCCCACACTTGTGTGGTTACATTAATTTAAATTTTAACCCTTTTTTATTATCAAGTGACGTCATTGTTGGCCTTCCTTTGAACCAGTGACCCCATTTCAATTCTTTCTGAATCCATTAGGGTATTGACCCTAACTTTTTCAAATGATATCGGTGTCATATACGTGTTTTTGAGTTTGAAAAGAAAGTGGTTATTCATGTATTGTAATTACCTTAATAATTTCTATTTTAGTCGTTTGTATAATTAGCACAATTTTATTTACAAGGTAACTAATTAACCCTTTTTCAAGTGTGGGTTTTTATTTAATTAATTATGTGACCCACAATGTCATACATACCAAACGAATATTTTTCAATAATTAATGGTTTTTTTAATAGATTTTAAATATAATGCATTTTTTTGGGCCAAAATTGTGTATGTAGGTCAGTGCTCCTTGTTAATCAAATTGGATATTAATAAACCAACTCACTGCACTCACCCTATAGTACACAATATTTAAGTAATCAATGACGCACATTCAACTTTTGTTATCTAAACATTTTGAAGGCCATTTTTGCTTCCTGCCAAGGCCAAAAACCAGGTTTTTGAACTTTTTTTTATTAGTTCCGTGTGTGATTAAATGACAATGACTTTCGGTGGTTTGGTTCCAAGTGTGTACCAATAGAATGTCCTTTGCAAATTATTTGTTGAAATTTAAGATTCAGTAAATCCTTATTTAAAGGGAAAGTCCCACTTTGTAACAAGTGATATTCAAGTTGTTCACACTTACTAGATATGAATGGCTGTGCCACTGCCCTGCCAATATAATTGCAGAAGAGTTTACATATTGAAGGAATTATGACACGTTAGGCGCCATTTTTCCATAGCTATTAGCTGACACGGACATTTGGTGGCGCCCTCTAAAACGTGCATGTCTACGTGCTTCATGAGAGCTGATGCCTTTTATCCAGTAGAGGGCGCTACACACAGTCAGAAAAATGGTGCCTATTTGGGCTTTCTGTTTTAATCTAAATCCATGTATTCAGGGCATTTTATTTATTGATTGGTGGGTTCAAATCCTTTTGCAATTTCCGTGCCTATCCTAATAGTCCATGCTCTTTTTCCTTCAACCAAGTTCATTCAAAGTGGGAAGTTTACTCCTTAGCATGAAATCGTGTGAACAGCACCTGATAATGGCATGAAAATTAAACTAAAAATGCCTCAAATTGATCATGTCACTTGACTGATACTGAGGATTCAATACATGCTGTAACTGTTGATGTATTTTTACACTAATGTAACTTTTAATGAGAACTTGATCAAGACTGATCAAAACTTGCATATTGAGTAAAAGCAAGGACACTAGATAGATTTTACTTATTTATTTTCGATCATATACATTTTTACATCATTTACGAAAACAAAATGTATGTAACGAAAGACAAAATACTCATTATATTGCAATTTAAGAAAGA
The DNA here is from genome assembly GCA_034700285.1 of Proteroiulus fuscus. NCBI lineage: Eukaryota > Metazoa > Arthropoda > Diplopoda > Julida > Blaniulidae > Proteroiulus > Proteroiulus fuscus. The sequence goes on from JAQIXP010002512.1 coordinate 9,711, forward strand.
TAGGAACACAACTTTGAATGTAAACAAATATTTGCTCAATGTTAACATCTTCATCTGAATGTTTTTTTTAAATGTCTACAGTTGCATAAATCTGACTTCGTGTTCTTTAACCTTTGAACCTGAATTCATGATTTGCTCGAAATGAAACTTATGAAGGATGAAAATTAACATAGGATTCTATGTTTATTTAATTTTTGTACTTTATTTGCATTTAAACCATTCCTAAAATGGTATATCAATGGCATGTGTATGCATTTCTAATGTCATTTCTACGATTAATATCTAGGAACTGCGCGTAATTGGTAAGAAATTGGACTCCTTAGAAATCCAGGACGTGTGTCTTCGAAAGATGGAAGACTATTTCCTTTCTCAGGAGGCAAGAACGTGAACTTTTGCAGCAGGCAAGTGGCAATTAGAAATAATTCATTTCGAGCCACATCTTCTCCGATGCATATTCGTTTTCCTGAAAAGTCAAGTGAATTTTTCTTAATTTTAATACGTGTGAGACAGGATGAAGTCAACTAACTTACCGACGGAAAATGGCATCAAGAAGTCCGGCCTGAAGACGCTGCCATCTGGGCACAGGAAGTGCTCCGGGTCGAAATCCTGAGGATTTTTCCACAGTTCAGGATCATGGTGGAATTTCCACAGGAGGCCCGTAACTAACACTCCCTTTGGAATATGGTAACCATCTATGGTGATGTCACGACTAGGACAGTGAGGATTTCCAGTTGGGACGACGCTGGACAGCCGAAGAACTTCTTGAATAGAAGCCTCAGTATAGGGCAAGTGACTAAGGTCACCTAGTGATGGACTCCTCGATCGACCAATCACGTTGTCAAGCTCCTGTTGCAGCTATTCAAGACAATTTTGTAAGCTTAAATGTGACGTCACGGTTTTGACACCTGAAGTGGCTTCTCTCGCTTACAGTACCTTATGCTGGATTTCTGGCTTCCTCGCCATGGCCAAGAGAAACCAACGTATGGTGGTCTTGGTGGTTTCGGTTCCAGCGGAAAATAAGTCTCCCATCATAGACAACAACTGGATTTCTGAAATTGTAAAAAAAAAACATGAAACTTAAATTAAGACCTAGTTCCAAGGTGAAAAAAGTGATGTTTTACCTGTGAAATATGTGTTACCGCCGTCCATCTTATCCTTATCCATTTGCATAAGAAAGGCATCAATGAGGTCACGGGGATGTTCACTATCCAGGGTTTCTCGATGTTCCTGGATTATTTTCCGGAAGAAGTTTCTGGTCGCTTCTCGTCGCCCTAACACAGTGTCCAGCGTTTGTTGAAATCGCGGCAAATAGCAGAAAATAGGAATGAAATTTGCTATGCTTATACTCTCAATGATTTGGAACGAATTCTGCAATCCCTCCAACTCGCCCATCAGGGATGGATCATAGAGATCAAAGGTCTTGCTGACCACGGTGGAACAGAAAATGTTGGCCACCGTAAAGGACAACAGAAGTTCCAAGTCCATTGGCCTTTCGTCACTTCTTTCAACTTCCGTTAGGAGCAGCTCAATGGCATGAGATGCGTTTTCCTGAAATCGTTCCTTGTTGGTCATATTGGATCTCAACATTCCTAAATCCCGTAGATTGGTAAGGGCAAAATGTCTTTGATTTTTCCATAAGGGTCCTTCTGCTGAGCTAATACCTGTACAAATAATGTAAACATATTGCACATTCAATATTCCACTGATGGTCAAAATAATCCATTCATAGTAATGAGTGAATTGGAAGATTAGGCTTACTCAAAAACTTTCTGAAATGTGCTACAATTCCACAATTCTGTTGTTAGAAAATTTTCAAAAATGTTGCAGCCTCACTTGCTGTAGCTATACATTTTATCCATTTTTTAAGTAGCTCATCAGCCAGACATAGTTTGAAAATTATGTTTAAAACCAAGTTTATACTACCGGTCTGGTAGTATATAGACTGCAGAAATTTATACATTTTTTATTTTATAATTATCCATTTTCCACGTCTGGATTTAAAAGTGCACTTGCATACATTATGCTAAAACGAATTAGTCATATGACTGTGACCTTCTGTTCTCTATTACCATATGACATTTGCATGATTTATAACTGCATTGTGATTCATTTGAATTGCGTTTAGTTAATTCTGCACGAACATTAGTTAGATCTGGTATTAAAGAACAGGGTTTATTTTAGTAATTTAATGGCAACATTAACCTACAAATAATTTTATCTACCAATTTAGCATTATTTTTAAGGACAGAAAGGCTTTAATGGAATGTCCCACTGTGCCTCCATTTGTCCCATTTAACATATTTCTTTTTATGCAATGCACACGAATGAGGGCAAAGCATTTCGATTTCTAAAATGACTAAAAATAAACTAGTCAATTAACTATTCAGACACATTTAAATGAAGGAATAGCAAACCAACCCAAATGTTAAAATAATTTAAATTTTATAAACAATTCTGTAAATATAAAAAAAGTCCTGCGCCCCCTGTAATATGCTTTGCTTCTTTTGGGTAAAGCATGGGTGCATGCATGGTTTTCAAATTTGGGCAACCCCCTAAAATATTTAGGGAACATTGATGAATACTTGAAATGATTTTGTGGAAAATTGTAAAATATTTTTTTAAAAAGGGTTCAAGCAATTAGTTTATCAAAGCACTATTGAATTGCATTTATTTTTTAAATTTCGTAAATTTTTTTTGTTAATTATTCGACTCAATTTAAATAATTACCAATGTTGTTCTATCTAGTAAGATATAAATTATAGAAATTAATTATTAATTTTTTTAATTTGCAGTCTTACCATATCCGTCCATAAGGCCGTCGTTGAGTGGACTGTGAGGTCGATCCACTAGGTCATCCCTCTTGAAGGCATCCCTAAGCAGCTGAGGGTTACTGATGACCACCATCGTCCGGCTGCCCAACTGGACTCTGAAAATCCGTCCATATCTTTTCGCCAAATCCGTCAGCACCTCGTGGGCCGGTCGCTTTCCAAAAAATGGTAAGAAACCAAATAGGGGTAAGTGATTCGTCCATGGACCAGGGGGCAAAGGGCATCTGTGAGAGTCCAGGTAGAATTTCATAGCCAGCAGGACTACTATGACCAGAATTAAAATAGTCTGCATATTATAAGTTATTAGCGCTACCCAATATCCCATTCTGGATATTTTTTGAATTTTTTTTTCTGCCTTGTGTGTGTATATAGACAGTTATGCCCTATTTTTCTGTTACAAAATGCAACAGTGTTGTTTCTAGTCAGCCGTGTGGTGGCCCATATACAGTGTCTAGGTTGAGAATGACAAGTAAAATGCTACTGTCACTCCAAATATATGCTACCCACAAGTGCATTTTCAAGGACACTTAAGAATGCCGCGCTACCTACTGGCAGCATGAGGCATGAGTTCGACGTATGATAATATAGTTTACTCTTAAAACTCTACTACTTACTATCTAATCTCAACACTACTTTCTTCTTAAGTGTTTATTAATATTTTATGCTTAAATGGTTGAGGTCGATTCACTAGGCCAACACTGTGCAAAAAATTAGGCATGTTTTAACATGGAATGGCACCATAACCCTGTTCAAAATTAGAGTGAACTGGAAAGGAACCAAACATTGTCATATTACTTAAGTGATATTTACATAATTGTGGTTGTTTACTTGTTTACCATGCCTACAATCTTATGCAAATATAACTTGTGTCCTTAGCGAAAAGAACTACTGTTTTAACCAGAAAAGAATTTTAAAACAATGAAGTTTTTACTCAAAACAAAAATGGCAATTTTTAATAAGAACTACATTTTTCCCAAAACCTTGTTCTTTCTAATAAAACTGCAGATCTTCCAGTTTTTCTTTGCTGTTCGTTTTCGATGGACCTACAGAATTCATTTCAGAAACAGTACGAAAATTCAGAAATTTACTGGTTTTTTTTTTTTTTTTTTTTTTTTTGGTGGGGGGGTAATAATTATATGCAGGGTGTACCACAAGTCATTTTTCTAGAGGGTAAGCCAAACAAGCCTATTTTTCGTTAAGTACATTTTATTTTACGACTCTATATATGAAGTTGCCAAATTGCAGAAATCGAGCAACAGAAATGGGAATAACTGTTATATATAGATGGCTTAGAGCACAAGTAGCGAATGAGCCATGTTATCACAAGTCATCGATATTTTCTACATTTATTGTTCTAATGGAAACCTGCTCAAACTCGATGTAAGGTGTAGTGTTAGCTTGGATGAACATTCGATCAGCAGTGCACCCCATTTGAGAAGTGGTTTGTGATACACCCTGTATATTTATTGAATATGGGGGAAAAGGAAATTTTAGAGTTATATAGGAATGAATAGTAGGCATACTATCGTTAATTTGCATTTTGTAAATTCCAGTGCATGACTTTTCTTTGTAATGTTCATGGGGTTTGTCCCATTTTAAACTCTGTTGATCTTACAAGTAAAATGAAATTCTTGCCCGTTATCTAAAAACGAAAGTGGCGTATGGAATACTTGAAAAGAAAAGGTGAACATCCCTTTAAATATGAGGTCATTAATGCTCTTGCACTACATTAAATCACTGAACTATTTTGCAGGTGAAGGACAATATTATTAAAAAAAAATATTAGTCATTTTGCTGCAGTGACGTATCTAAATTTAATTGTATGGGTGTTCGAAGGGAGTTTGTAAGTGGATTCAATATTGCTAATTTTGGGCAGCATAGTTTGTCAAAGAGATGGCTTGACTTATCCCACTTTTAACCAATTTGAACCTAAATGGAAATTCCTGCTTATTTGCATTGAAACACGGAAAAGTCTTCAAATTCAGTACTTTTAACAGTCTTATTTTTGACAATGGTGAAAACATCCTAAAGGACTCGTATCTATGACAATAGATGCTGGGTTCATTTCCCAAGTTGAAAACGCCTCCAATCCTCAATGGTTTGTTTGTATTTATCAGCAGGAGCCTTAGAGGCACTATAGTGTCAAAAGTAAACTTTGCAACAGATTTTTTACTTTGTTGAAACTGCATTTTCAACTATCTTCTCCAGCTAAAATTGATTTCTGCAATTTGGGTTCCCTAATAATATAAATTTACTATTAGCGTAAGAAAAACTAAAGAATTTTTGCAGTGTTCCCAATCGTGCCCTGGATCCGCTCATGGTAAGGGGCTATACTTTAATGATGTCACTAAAAAATCGGGATTTTTCGGACCGGGGGGGGGGGGGGGGGGGGGGGGGG
>JAQIXP010002513.1:0-14934 GCA_034700285.1 Proteroiulus fuscus
TGCATCAAATTTCACCCATCCTCAATGCCTAACAAATTTTAGGGGGGGCAACAGACTTTTTGTCCACCCTGTATTATGTAAAATTATTTATTGTATCTGAGAGTAATAATTCTCGCAATTTCGTAAGGTTCAAAAAAATCTACAAAGTTGACTTCGATGCTCGGTATGATGAACTAACTTAATAATTAGTTTCTTTTTGAAGTATTATTAGCATATCACTATGGGACAGAAAAGATTTCACAGTAAGCTAGGTTTTTTAATGATTATTTGAAGAAAATAATCCTGATTTTATTTGAAATCTAGTAAATTTATTTGGCCCAAAAATCGTGATTTTTGAAGCCAAAATTCAATTTTGGTGAATTTGTGATTTTAAATTAGCACCACTCCACTGCTTATCTGCATTTATGTTTTTATAATTGATGGAATTATGGCAATTTTGAAATTGTATAAAATTGGGGATTTTTTTTGTTGGGGAAATCAGCATAGGGCCTTTGACAAGATATGAGCATAAGTACAGGTTCTTTAATGTGAATCACGAAATCGAAAATTTAATTTTTACATATAAATTTTATAAATAGTTTCATTTATTTGTAGCTCGACCTGTAGCATTTTCAGGAAATTATTATAATAGGAAAATAGGAATAATAAATTTAGGCTTGCAATAAATCGTTGCGTTTTTTGAAGGTTCAATGAGTAATCAAATCGTCAGTGTCTAGTCAAAAAGTACCAAGTAAAAAATAATGCTGTAAAAATTCAGTGTATGAAGTTATGAACCAAACAAATCTAATTACCCAACAACAAAAATTCCTCAGTAAACCGCAGAATTTGTGATGTATTGCGAATTCTAAAACTGTAGAAAAACAGTCGGAAAATCTACAGTTTCTCCACATTTATCTCAATTATTAATAGCCTACATTAGATTTTTTGCAGTTTTATCAATCATCAGAGATTCTGCAGTTTATGAAAACACTTGCATAATATTAATCCTCGGTGTAGCACTATGAAGAAATGGACATTTTTTCAGTTTGTTTGTTGTATCCAAATTGTTGTAGCAATATTATCTGCTCCATTCATTTATATATGGCAGCTAAATAGCGCATTTTTGGGCACTTCCATGTTCCCATACTACTGGTATTGACTCAGTATTGTAAATGCTTTTAATCCTGTGAATTTTTTGTTAGTTAACTATTAAATTATTATAAACATGGATGGTTTGCGGATATTATTTTTCATTATTGCATATATTGTAAGAAAATCTAGAGAAAATGTAATTTTTTGATATTTATAATTTTTGAATCTAGCGCTTCAAGGACACGTTCCTCAGCAGAGGTCACTTCCATCGGGAATTGCAAATGGCGGCTTCTACGAGTGGGAAGAAATTAGTACGTTCCAAAAGTGGTCTTCGAATAATATCTTGTAGCGAAAATAATCGGAGTCCATTTGAATTATGTGAACCACCATGGATTCGAGACAATGAGGTATAACTTTGATTAGTTTCGTTTGTGTTTTTTCACGCATTTTCGTGTTCCAGTGCAAGTGGCGTATTGACCCTGAGGCTGGTCCAGTTTTGGTACATGCTTTGCAATGGGCGACTCTTGAGGAATGTTGTTGTTGTTAAAAACATAATTTTATTTTGTTTCTACTAATTGATAACATCCTTGCACTTGTAACGAGAACTCAGTCATTGTGCTAATGTCTGGTTGCGGAATTTCTGTAGTTTTTCCAGAGTCAAAATGATGCATTTTTGATCCTTTTTGGATCGAAATTTTTGGTCCTAAATGTAAAAGTTTAAGTCAACGCAAGTACAAATTGCATTTGGTTTGCACTTGCAATAAGCAGCATTTTGGGGAAGAAATTTTGGCGCTATCCAAGAAGAAGGGTACCAGCGCTGCAGTGAAGCCATCTTGCAGAGGACGTAATTTCCAGAAAACATACACACAGTTTGGTTATCAGTCAGGCGCTGGACAATCCCCACGTCCCCTGCAAGATGGCTTCACTGCGGCACTGGTACCCTCTTCTAGGATAGTACTGACATTTTGGCAGGAGAACGCACCTTTAAAAGTGCAGTTTATCAATCGTTATTAAGCACAAACTGCAGGATAAAAGTTCAAAAAATTGGGAGAAAATTGCCTTTTTTGTGATGGAAAACCGGATGTTTCTTGGATTTGCATATATAAGGCGTATTTTGGCGATATGACCCTGTTACCATTGGTCTGAACCTGAAGCATTATTGTTGTAGCATCGGCTGTTTTTGCATGTAGGACAACAATGCAGGGTATTAAGCCAAAAAAATTACCCATTTGTGATCTACCTAATTAACAGATAGAGTACGGTACCAAATGAGATCACAGAAATTATGGCGCTTACCTGGGGTCAATGTTTTACGGGTTAGTCATAAGTGTAGAGGAAAAAGTGGCCCCAGGAAGGCTTCATATGGGAAAATCACAGAAAGCAGCGCTTTTGAATTTTCGTGGTTGGGTCCTAACCAATGACGAATTTAAGAACTTCTTGTGAACTGGACCACAAAAGCGCATGATCGGGTAAGCACGCCTAAATACGCCTACCGTTTCTCTTGTGATAGGACGGAATCTCAGAATTTATACATTCTAAAAATGTTTATTCGGCATGTAGAACGGCCGTAGGCATGTATGCTCATTAGATACCGTAACTATGAAGGGAATTTTGAATTAATTACGGGCTGTAATTACTGTGAAAATTATATTTTGACATTTCAAAAATTTTATTCTTGATTATTTGTAGTGCGTGCAATGTAAAAGCTGTCAAACAAAATTCGACTTCATAAAACGACGAGTAAGTAGATAACTTTATTTCATCTGTAGCGACTAATATTTTGCATATGTAGTACCTAATTAACGGTTAGCTGTTCCCTTTAAACTTAATATTGCAAAGTTTCAAGTTTTACTAGATGCAGTGGAACATTTGTAACTGAAAAACAATCCTACTCTGAAATATCAGTAGATTTGCATGTGAAAGTTGAGTGTAACCCATATACTATTGTCCCAGATTCAAGGTTAATTTGGCCGATTACGATGATGGAAGTGTAGATTTGTACATTACTGAACTGTTACAGGCATAATTGAAATAAATTTTTCTTTATGTTTTCAAATCAATGGCTTAATTTACAAGTAGCGAATGAGCCAATTTGTCAAAAAGGGCATAAGTGAGCCGTTGTGATCCTGAAAGTGTCCCTAATTCACCTAAAGTAACAAAAATTACTTTAACCAATAATTGTTAAAGTTACAGAAGTGAAGAGTAGCGAATATACAACAAGGTATCATCCCTAAAAATTACAAGTAGTGAATGGTATCATTCGTTAGTTTATTTTTCAAAAATTGCCTGTGACATGGATTTTTATGGATTTTTATCACATTCACTACTTTTTTTTTCATTTACTATTCAAACTTTTGAATAGTGAATGAAAAAAAAGTAGTGAATGTGCATATCCATTAATTTACCTGTAGGCAAATTAATGGATGTGCACATTCGCTACTTTACACGTTAATTATTTTGCTTTCCTGCAAACTTAATCAAAGTCGCAAATGTGCATTTTTAAGCCTTGTATTTCTCAAATGACTTAATTAATTTACTTATTTAATTATTTAACAAAACTGAGCACATTCCCTATAAACTATATATTTTGTTTCATCTGTTCACCAAATTTCACTCTTTTAACTTTGTTTATGTCCAAATTATACCTTTTTCCACAAAAACGCTATTATATTGAAAGCAACTTTTGGCTCGTTCGCCACTTGTGAATTAGGCCATCAACATGTAATTGAAATTTTCGGTCCAAAGTTAGATTGAAAAAAAATGTATTAGGCTCAAAGAATTGCGATATCCTGAATTATAATTTTCAAAAACGTTCACGATTTTTGGATCAAATAAACTAGATTTCAAATCAGTATTTTCTCTTCCAATTATATAATTTTGTTTTCTATAAAAATTGGCATTGACCTTTGCTGGTATAGTTCAGCATAATATTTTTTGTTTGTAGCATCACTGCCGGAGATGTGGTTTCATCTATTGCGCCACTTGTTGCAAGGATAGCGTCGCTCTTCCAAGAATGTGCTTTGTCGATCCCGTACGTGTCTGTGCTTCATGCAATGAATTGACTCTCAAGGAAAATGAATTTTATGAGAAGCACATTAAAACTTTGATGAATGGTAAGGTTCGAATTTATCCGAAATAAGACAGGTTGTGCACGTAGGCTCCCGAGTAATACTCCCTGAAGTACACAAATTAACTTCAGATTATTTAAAAAAAATTATGTTATTTTGCCTAAAATCGTGGTTTTTAAGAGCGCGATTTGTGAAACATTAAGATTTTCGAACTGTTATTGTAGTTGGAATATTGAAATTCACTGTTTTTGGTCCAAATAAAGTAATTTTAAATATAGATTTTAGCGAATTCAGAAATCGCAATTTTTAAAAGAAAAATTATAATGTTGATAAATCGGTTTTTAAATATATTTTCGGCATAAAATACTTTTAATAATTATGCACAATACTGCAGTCAGAAAATGAGCTCTGAATATAAAATGTTCCGTGGAAATTTGGATTCCGTAGCTAATTCGTCAGTCGGAAAATGTGATTCTAGCAATATCCCCATTTCATAAATCACGATTCAAATTCATAATTCTAAGATCTAAATTTTGGCAATGTCAAGATTTAAAATCAAGATCACAACTTGAAAATTATAATTCCAGAAAGTTTGGTTTCGATCACAAAATCATCAATTCGAAAATCTTGATTTTGGCTATATCAGGATTTCTTGATTCGCAATTCCTTCATAATTTTCATTTCAGTTTCCAAAATCATGATTTAACCAAATTAATCATGATTTTTGCTTGAAAAATTACAATTTTAGCCCAGTTTCATCATGTTAATCGCGATTGCTGGTTGAAAAATCAAATTGGCAATATCACAATTTCTGGAATGTTGACTGTTCGAACATTTCGATTTCTGTTTTGAAAATCATGATTTTATGAAAATTAAATCGTGATCATTGCTTGGAACATAAATTTTGGCAATATCACGAGTTCTTGAAAAGTTTAATTTCAGTTTAGAAAATCATGATTTGTGCACATTAATCAAGATTGTTGCTAATAGATAAATCAAAATTTTGGCAGTACCAACATGTTTTGAATCACGATTTCTCAAAAATTCCAATTTCAGCTGCGATCCCAGGTTTTGAAAGTGATTATAGTTTAAAAAAAATCCCCATTTTTGTGAAATTATTCAGGTTTTTTTTGTAAGGGTTATACTTAAGTGGATGGAGATGAAATCGCTAGTCCCACCTGGTGTGTTGTGGGAAAAATAATTTTCTGTATAATTTCTTGTCTTACTTAAACTACTCTTACATCTAACTTTTCCCATAATGGTTTTCATTTCTGCCAGGTGCCAGCTTCACCATATCCAGCAATGATCTTTCGTCAGAGGGTGACAACCAAAATACATTCCTGTGCAAACTGTCCGCCGATCACAGGCTCATCGTTTTCGAGGGAGAATCGAAGGAGAACTGTCAAACCCCAATTGAGGTGGCCAGCATCCTCGGTCTTAAAGTCATCCGGTCTTCTAACGAGTATCAAGGTTAGTAGTAATCTTTCTGTTTTTCGTATTTTCCATCTGCACTTAAATTTGAGGCTTGTGCTTTTTGGTTGCATTTCTAACAAGAAGCCATAACTTGCATGAATGGCATAAGCAAAACCAAGGTTTCTGGTAATTACATTTAGAAATTGCTTAGAATTGCTCTTCTACCAGGTGATAAAGTCGTAAAATGTCAAAGGCATAAGAAAGTCATAAACTTTGAGTGATTTTTATGTGGGCATGAATTACACGTTTAAATTACGGTTACTTGAATGCACTTAAAAGTTAAATTTGATTGCTGGAAAAAGATAAGTAGAAATTATGAAACTACTTAAAATGTAATTAAAGTATGTAATTTGAATTATTTTTTAAAAAAGAAACAATTACTTCCGAGCTGAAACAAAATAAAAAAAGATTTTATATTCTTACGATAACAAGCTTCTTTGGTTCATCAGTGATTCAAGCATTTAGCAATACTTGGATTGGTGTGGACCGTGCAAGCTGATTGGCATGACGGTTAATCTAATATTGATTATATTGCCATTAATTTTGGTATCCGGTCAAAATATCGCCTGCTAAAGATCGCTGGCCATAAGATCGCCGCAATAAGCTCGCCAAGCAATGAGGTCGTTGGTGAAAAATGTCGCGATGTAATATGAGCGCCTGGTCATTAGGTCGAAAAACAATAATATCGCTCAACAATAAAGTCAACGTAATTAATGTTGCCTTTTAAATTTATTCATCATGTGACGCGCATAATTTCGATGGAAAGGTGGCTTGATTCAGAAGTGACGAATTTGCCAAAACTTTCTTTTGAGATAATATAGCGTTTTTGTGGAAAAATGTATAACTTGGTAATGAACATTAGGCGTGTTTTAGCACTATTACCCTGTTACCATTTGGATACATGTAGTTAAGACCTTGAGCATTTTACAGTTGACTCCAGCTGTTTTATCGTTTTGGATAACGATGCCGGGATAAGATAAGATAAGATAACATAAATTATGGATGCTTTGTACAGAAAAATCATTGAATGAAGAACTTTGCATTTTAGCGTTTTGCTTGTATCCTATGATAAAAGTTAAGAACTACTTGTAAACTGGATGACTCCACATATGACAGGGTAATATTGCCAAAATACGCCTAGCGTTAAAAGGCTGAAATTTGGTGAACAGATACAACAATATATATATATATATTTTTATAGGGAATGTGCTAATTTTTGTTAAATAATTAAATTAGTAAATTAATTAAGTAATCTGAGAAATACAAGGCTTAAAAATGAAAATTCGCCAGTTTGACTTTGATTCATTTTGCAGGAAAGCGAAATAAATTAAGTGTGAAGTAGCACATGTGCACATCCATTAGTTTTCTTATTGAATGAAAAGAATGCAACAAAAAAATAATAAAAAAATGAGCGAAAATTGTTAAGTTCGGCACTTCTCTTTTAAAAAATCCAAGTCACAAAAAATTTTTAACAGGTAAACTAACGAATTGTACTATTCACCACTTCTAACTTTTAGGAATAACAACTTATGGCTTATTCGCTACTGTTCACTTCTGTAACATTAACAATTATGAGTTAAATTAATTTCTGTAACTTTAAGTTAATCAGGGACACTTCCAGGACCACAATGGTATATTTTCAGGTATAAATAAATGGTTTGGCGATCTTATGTTATAGACGATCATATATCTTGGCGATCTTATTGTGTACGACTTTATAACCCAATGATCCAATTTACTGGCGACCTGTTGGTTGGTCGATCTTTTGGATCTGCAATAAATGTCCGGCGATCTTTTGTCCGGCGACCTTCTGCCGGCGATCTTTTGTCATGTAACCCTCGTTGTCATTGTGATGCTTTCGTTCTTCCTTAACGATTTTGTTGCCCCTAGATGGCGCTTTGACTGAAATCTGAGGGTGAACTTGAATATTGCTTTGGAGCCTTTTGAGCACGAATCTTGCATGCTCAATATTGCTCGAATTTCTAAAGAGAATTGTTTGCTTTGTTGCTCCGGGATGGCACTTTGACTGATATCTGAGGGTGAACTTGAGTATTGGTTTGGAACCATTTGAGCACGTAGCTTTCATGCTCAATATTGATCTAGTTTCTTAAGAGAATGCACTTGCAAGTTTTGTGCTCAACTAGTTCTTGCTGTTTTGCTTTGTTGTTCCCAGATGGCACTTTGGACAGCATCTGAGGATGAACTTTAGTATTGCTTTGGAACCATTTGAGCACGTAGCTTTCATGCTCAATACTGATCGAGTTGTTATAGTGAATGCACTTGCAACTTTCGTGCTCGACTGGTTCATGTTGTTTTGCTTTGTTGTTCCCAGATGGTGCTTTGGACGGCATCTGAGGGTGAACTTGAATACTACTTTGGAGCCATTTTGAGCATGAAGACCGCATGCTCAATACTGATCGAGTTTCTCGATGGAATGCACTTTGCAAGTTTCGTGCTCAACTGATTCTTGCTGTTTTGCTTTGTTGCTCCCAGATGGCGCTTTGGCCAGTATCTGAGGGTAACCTGACTATTGCATTGGAACCATTTGAGCACCAAGCTTGTATGCTCAATACTGATAAGAGTTTCTAAAGAGAATGCACATGCAAATCTCGTGCAAATCTCGTGCTTAACTAGTTCAAAAGCAAGAAAAACCAAACGAAAACAACAAGTCCATTTTATGTATTAGTGTTCTAATTTGTAGCACAGATTTATAATACTAAAATAATAATATATCATTACATGCATGCACCTGGACTTCGTGAATAAGGAAGGTGCGTTAGGACATCATGCACACTTAAAATGTATCAAGTGATCTAAACTATTTCGAAATAGTATATACAAGTATTAACTAATTTAACCTAGTTTTCACCAGCCATCAAAGCAGGTGTAAAACTAACACGATTTTTATAACGCGATTGCATGAAGTACATGCATGCGATTATACGTTTCACCAAAAATGATAAAAATATATTGTATTGACTCACTCGTGTAATTGCATGCAAGGGATTTTAATTATTCAATAATTTGGACCATAATGTTTAGAACAATTGCGAGTCTATATCACGCACGTGTTATATACCACAAATGCTGCATGTCGTTATACCATGCATATATGAGTATAGCCTATAAATGCAAAAAAAATTGGAAAATCTCAGAAATTTTAGCGCCATCTGTTAATAATGGGAGAAAGGTTCACGATTGGAATCATTCAATGTTGGCTTCACTTTCCTTTAATGCAATCATGCATAAAAAAATAATAAATTTATTCCAAAAAAAATCAATTTTAAAACTGCTAATTTAATTTTAAGATGGCAGAAATTTTCTGAGATTCTTGTATAAAGTGTATGCCTACATTTGTTTCAATATGGCTGAAACTTTCTGAGATTTTTTGGATAGTGTATAGGCCTACATTTGTTTCAATATGGTGGAAATTTTCTGATATTTTTTGTATATAGTGTAAGCATGCGACATTTTCTGAGATTTTTTTGTATAGTGTAGCCCTACATTTGCTTCAATATGGCTGACATTTTCTGAGATTTTTTGTATAGTGTAGCCCTACATTTGCTTCAATATGGCTGACATTTTCTGAGATTTTTTGTATAGTGTAGGCCTAGTATACATTTGTTTCAAGATGGCTGACATTTTCTGAGATTTTTTGTATAGTGTAGGCCTAGTATACATTTGTTTCAAGATGGCGGAAATTTTCTAAAATTTTTTGCATTGTAGGGCCTGTGCATGCTTACATTTGTTTCAAGATGGCGGAAATTTTCTGAGCTTTTTTGTATAGTGTACATTTGGTAGCGCTTTTGGCGGTAAAAATGGATCCCATTATTATTATGATACCAATTTCAATTGATCGACCCTGGGTACTGTGACGTTTAGAAAAACTAGCTTCTGACTTATAAAGAATTAGCCATCAGCCGACTGATTATATTTTACTCTATAAAAAGTGAGAGCTAAGTTCCATTTATGTTCGGATCAAGCTGTTGGCCTCCAGCCGATTGATAAGTTTACTCTAAATTTTTTAAAAGGTGAAATGCTTATGACATTGAGCATCAGATCAGCTGACGGCTGACAGCTAATTAACTCAAGCTAATTGTTCACTCCAGCAAAACACAAAACAACGTGTCCATCCCCTACCTGACCCTTCCACCCTCTCCCCATTTCCCTCGAATTCATTAATTTCTGGTGCAATTTGCTTAATTATGTTTCTGGCTCATATATTCGGCTTCAAAAGAGTTTGGAATCGATATAAGGGTGGATCCACTAACCACACTCACACAATAGGACATTAAACTATTACACACGTGTATCCAAACATTTATATAAACATATAGATATTTTTTATGTATTTGTGTATATTTATGTATTCATAAATAATATAGGCCTAAGCTACATAATTTTTAATATACTGAATTTGTGAACCTCAAGGAGAGTATATATATATAGTGATTTCGCAATCACGATTGTGTGACGTCAAGTATGTCTAGTCTGTGTTGCCAAATTACACATCCAAGCAGTTGTACCCAAGTCCCTTAACCTTAAATTCCCCATTAATTAATTCAACAATTATAACACTCTGTATATTATTTATCAATTGCATTCTGTATCATAATTCCTTTTACGTGTTACTGTAATTGTATAATAATTCTTTTGGAGGATTTGTCTGCTGTCTCAAGGTCTTCAGAAAAACATCATTTGTAAATATTATTAAAGGGACAGTCCCACCTTACCTCAAGCATTTTTTGCAAGAAAGTAAGGAAAAAACAAGAAGAAGAGATTAATTTTAAAGACAAAAATCTCGATGGTTGATAGTAGCCATGTTGGAAGTCATTCTGTCAATCCCTCTAGTAATAAACTTGATAATGTATAAGTTTTGCATAACAGAGCATGCGCATGACTATTCCATAGCGATAAAGTGAAGCCAACTTAAATTCCCCTTTGCACGCAGCGCCATTCTGCCTGGGTGGGAGACTATTATTAAAATGGCGCCTATCATCTTTTATGGATTTCTGAATTACGGTAGATGAAATGCTATTATTAATAACACTGCCCTTCTTTGTCACAAAGTGGGACTGTCCCTTTAATTTACGAAAATGATGTGGTATTTAATGGAAATTTGGGGTTAAATGTATAAATTTTGCACACAAAAAAAAAACGGTTGCATGAACCGTGTTAATGAACTTGTGAAAATACAGCAAATTATACAGAACACCTCACTATTGGTACCAAGTGGTAATTGGGTAGGAAAATGAGTAACTTTTAATACGTTTGTGAGAATTGCTCGTTGCACAAACTCTGTACTTATTTCAGAAGCTCATTTATTTTTTCCAGGTAAAAACCATTTGGTCATCGTGCGAAAAAACAAGGAATTTTAAGGTGGAAAAAAAAAATTAGGTTTCAACCTTGCGAAAATGCGAGGGAATTTCTGGGGGATCAAGGGGTGGTTAGGTGACTACAGTCAGTATCCTTGCCGTTGGCTATTTTGGTGTTAATGTGCTTCACTTACTAAGCCTTGGTCATGTGACCCGTTTTTTATATTTTGTTACCTGGTATCTTACCTTATGATCGCCTGTTTTTCCCCCTTTCATTCCCTCCTTTTACAACATCTTTTTCACCCCCTACCCCCCTCCCCCGAACGTCATCCTCCCCCCTCGGCAACACCGTCACGAGGATTTGTGAGCGAAAGCCAAAAGCACCTTCTCAAAAGTCGCCACGGGACAGGTGAAAAAATAGGACTATTAACATTCCAGTCTACATTGAACAGGTATTCAATAGTCAGGGGGGGGGGAGGAGGAGGGGAAAGGAAAGGGGGTGCAGGGGGGATGACAAGGTGGAGGCCGGGAAGAAGAAAAAAAACCCATGGTGGCCAAACTCCCTTCATGCTGGTCATCAACTTAAAAGGGAAAGTCTCACAAGTTATATAAAATAAAAAAGCAAGAAAATGCTTGCATCTGTAAATGACGTCATGAGGCAGAGCCTTTAATCCCACGTTCCAACAATGCTTGGCTCTTGTTATTAGCTCGAACTGAAACGCGCGTGCCTATATTATGCGCGTGAAGTATTACATCATAGGCAGGTGCTGCCCGATGACGTTGTTCAATACGCCCTTTCAAAAGTGTTCCCATAATGCACCACTTTTTAAAAAAAAGGAATTTTTTGCCATTCTAGTATGGGCTATTTAGCACTCATCATTGATGGCTAACTGAAAAGCGAGTGCCTGCGTTACGCTCGTAAAGTATTGCATCATGGGCAGGTGCTGCCTGATGACGTTATTCAAAACGCCCTTTCAAAAGTGTTCCCATAATGCACCACTTTTGAAAAAAATGGAATTTTTTGCCATTTTAGTATGGGCTATTTAGCATTCATCGTTGATGGCGAACTGAAAAGTGCGTGAAGTATTGCATCATGGACAGGTGCTGCCTGATGACGTTATTCAATACGCCTTTTCAAAAGTGCTCCCATAATGCACCATTTGAAAAAAAAGATAAAATTTTTGGGCCATTTAGTATGGGACGTTATTTAGCATTCATCATAGATGGCCCCATACGTGTATGGCAAACAAGGCCGCCATTTTGTTATAGGCTAAAAGGCAGATGAAAATTTTTCTTCATAGATGGCGCTTCAATCTTTGAAGGATTTTTATAACTATACAGAACAAATTTTGGGAACATTTTTTTTTCTCTGTTAGTAAAACGTTTTTAAGGTGATCTTCCCTACCGTAAAACAATTTCACGGAATCCTGCAAGATCAAATTTGAAATGAATCCTTAGCCACGCATGCATGAGGTCCATATTGTTAAAAGTAGTATTGAATAGTTGTAAACTAGCGCGCCCAGGTGGATGATTTACTATTGTAAAAGAAACAATTTTACTTAGTTACAACACAGGTGTGCATGAGTAGCTTATTATGTAGGGTGTTATTTATATGGTTTTACTATACAGGCCTAAACAATCCTCTCAGACTAACCTTAACTTAGGCTATAACTTACATTCAGCGGACAAAAAAGAAACTACACGTTTGTTCCATTTTTCTGCTTTGGAACCACCTTATCACGTGATTTAATGCACGTGCAAAATTAACCTACGTAGCCTAATCTTACGGATATCCCCCTGGTGTCACGAATAAATCTTGAAAACTTGAAGCGCCACCTACTGGTTCCTCTTGAACACTTTGCATCCAAAACTAATTCTTCATTGGCTCAACTTCGAGCCCTCTTTTGGAAAACATGGAGTTACAATATATCATATCGTATTTAAGAGAACTGATTTTACAATATGATACGATATCAACAACAAAAAGCGCCATCTACAGAGCCCGACCATTGACATTGCTCCTAAGGTTAGGCCATGTTTAATCTAGAAATTCACAGTTCAAGTCACAAATTAGACAGTATCACAATGGCGCCCTCGTGCAGAAATAAATAAAGTCTAAATTTAAGTTCCTGCTTAAATTTAAAATTGTAAAACAAGTTTTGTGACCATTTTTGGGTTAAATCAGTTTCCAAAAGCCTGAGAAATTATTATCTATTTGGAAAATAATACAGGTTTTATAGACCTAATGAGCAAATTGTTAATATATTAAACTTTTTTAAAAATAATCAAAGTTGACACTGAAAATACACCAGGTGGCGCCGTTGTTATGCTCATGCGCAATGTCTAAGTCAGGACTTGCTTCCAAATAGAACAAACCAATAGTTTCCTTCCTGAACGTTAGGCGTTAAATTTTTGTCTTGACTGACAAGTTGAAAAGAATACAACGTGACTTTCCTAATTTTAAAGCCAATTTAAGGCCGCCATGTTGGGAGATTTTTCGATAAAATCTTCGGCCGTGCAGTCGATAAGCAATTTGAATAATAATTGCTCTAGTGGAAATCCAACTAATAATATATTTGCATAAATCAACTATTAATCTTTCCCAGAATAAATTTACTTTTTTTAAAAATGAGTAGAAGAAAAAAAAAACCCCGTGCAGGTCGTTTACATGACCAACTAAATGTGGCTTAACTAAAACCTGCATTGAGCTGGACACGTGCAAACATAAGGAAGTACTCGTAAATCTGGTATGTATATAGGTATAGCATAATAATTAACATTCCTTAAGTGCACAAAAAAAAAGTCAAGCACTCTTCAAAATTTATAATTTTTTGGCTTCAGGCTTGTTAAGAAAAGCTAAATTTAGCCTTGAACAGTGGATCTATAAAAATACATACAAAACTTAACTAATAAAAACATGAAAAATGACTTTCACCAATGAGATGATTAGGCCTATGACCAAAATAACATCCCCCAAATTAAAAAGGTAAACAAGACCCATATTTACAGGCAAGCAGGCATCTCAGTTCAATTGTAACCTATAGAATGACTAAAGTTGCAGAAAACATCTCTTGTTTATAATTACTATTTATTTCGCACCTAGCTGGACACCCTGTATATTGCTTTGCAAGCCAGTTTACAGCATGCAACAAAATTCGAGTTGAGTGCAGAATTTACATGTACATACAACCTGTAAAGGGCATGTCCATTTTTTTACTACCAGTAACCCTCATTCCCGCTGGTATACATTGGTACTGCCAAATACCATGATACCAACAACTTTGTAATAACACTTGTAGTGTTAGGTATTTGGTATATTGGCATTATCTAATGATTTTGTGACTACATCAAATATGTTCCTTTTCTTTAATTAACAAATTGGAAATTCTGTTTGACCGCCAAGTACCATGATACCAATAACTGTTTTAATACTGAGTGTTAGGTATTGGTATGTCCGTCGGCATCATCCAATGACTTTGTCAATAAAGCAAATATGTTCATTTTCTGTGTGTAAAAATTGGGAATGCTGTTAGGCCACCCAGTATGGACAAGTACCATAATACCAACAGCTATCATAATACTGGTAGTACCTGGTATTGGTATGTTGGCATTATCCAATGACTTATAGTCAATACAACAAATACGGTTGTATGTTTATTTTATTGATTTAAAATACATGTATTGGTAATGCTGTTTGACTGCCAAGTATGGCCAAGTACCATGATACCAAAAACTGTTATAATACTGGTAGTGCTTGCATGGTATTGGTATGCTGGCATTATCCAATTACTTTGTTAATACATCAAATATGTTCATTTTCTTTGTATAAAATACATGTATTGTAAATTCTATTTGACTGGCTTGTATTACACGTACCAAGTACCATGATACCAAGAACTGCTATAATATTGTCAGTGATCGGTACGGGTATCCCAATGAAAAAAATACTTCAATTAAACTGCAGTTTTTTCGAAAAAACTGCAAACAAACTGCAGTTTAAAACTGCA